>BMAO01007109.1:0-20929 GCA_019973975.1 Trichonephila clavata
AAGCTCCAACCTATTTGCTACAGGGCTCTACATGATAGTGAGTGTTTGAACTGTCAAGAGTTTTATCAGATCAGTTCGAATTATTGCGTGTTGTAGTCTAGCCGGCTACAGATTTTACTTTGAAATATTGAGTATACCAAAACGTATAGTTTTAGTTCGAAAAAATCAAGAGTTCCCTAGGGGCTGAGCACATAATTCGAATTAATGAGAGATTCGTACTATCAAAGGATTGAATTACCTTGAGTCGACTGTATGTACATTGCAGTGGCGTGACATACACCCCCGCAACCCTCGCCTCGTATGGGTGAAGGGCTCATGACTCTAGGGGACCCAAGGCCTAACTAACACCGAGTACGTATCTACCCAATTTATAAAATATTTACATAGGGCAAGAGTCATAATATTACAGTCATTCAAATCCTAATGATGAGAAAGAGCTAGGCATTCTGGTTATCCCCCCCCCAACGACTATAAAATATTAAAGGCAAAACCTGATTTTTCAGAAGGCTCTAACATTCTCCATCGTCACTGGTACATTGATAGAAAACATTTCAATGGCACCAAAGTCGTGAAAATTCATATACCACATAAAAAATATCCGCACAGAAAAAAACGCACAAAAATAAAATCGCATAAACAAAAATAGGTTCTACTGTATTTCGCAAAGAAGAATAAATATTCCGGTATTGGAAACATAATTAAATTGCTTACTCGTCGTGTAAATAAATCAAAAGAAGACTTTACGTAATTTCCACAAATTAATAGTTCTCTCAGTTTGTATCCTGCATAAAAAAATAATCCAATAACGCTTTATTTACTACTGATAACTTTAAAATTATAATTAAAATCTTGATATATTGTTCTTTTCTCTGTCTTTTTTGTGATATAATTGAAATAATTATGATTGCATATGATGTTCAAAATTCTCCAAGTCTTGTGGTAAAAGGCATTTAATTTTTTTGTGTCAAATTTAAGTTTTAAATTAATATTTATTTGTAAACTAACATTTTTAAAATGAATAATTTTTCTTAAAAATTATTTTTAATCTTGTACAACAAACAATTTGTGGATTTTTCATACATTAAAATTTTACGCAATGTAAAAAAAAAAAAAAAAAAAAAAAAAAAAAAAAATTAACGATTTTTTTTTTATTTCATTCTTTATAATAATGTCATTTACTCTTCCTTCAATTCCCGAAAAAAAATTACATATCCTGTGATTAATTGTTTTGAAAGTAAAGTACTGTTTAAAGAAATAAATAATTATTTCTTCAAAATAAAGTAAATAATTATTAATATTCATTTAAACTAATGAATTTGAAAATATATTTTATTATTTCTGCAAAATAAATCGTAAAAAAAACAAAAATAATTTTAAACTTATAAAATTCATTTTAATTAGAATTTTTGTTAAAAAAAAGCAGGGAAAAAATCAACAGATGAAATTTTTTATGAATTAAAAACCAACACGGCACTCATTTCCTATTTTATTTAGATGAACTTATCAATTGAAGATTACTTCATTTCTTTTTATCGGTCGTTATCCGATAAGCGATTTTCTCCGATCAAATATAATTACTGTGAGGATCAAAACAAAAACATCACTAAGGGCGTTTCATGAATCTTTCTCAAACGTGTGGAAGTCTATAGATGAATAGTTCTAGTGTGATTTTAAGGAAATTCATTCAAATTAATTTCCGGTTTATTGGTATATTAGAGCACATTTTCCGCCTTTAATGTTTACAACGTGAGTTGAATATTAAGGGCGCTGCAATCAGTTGCTGCTAGACACCACGGCGTCGAAATGTCTATTTACGTCTGTTAGCGTGCCAACTGAAAGAGGATTTCGGATCATCCTTTAGTGCGGCTTCTGCTCTCCGAATCTAGTGAACAACGAGTTAATTATTGTGTGAGAATCACAGAAACGGCGCATTTTCAATCAACTTAAAGAAGATAAAGTAATGATCAACATACCTCGTGTATGTATTTTAATACTTTGGTGACAGCAAATTTATTTATAAACGAAGAATGAAGCTATGAGATTGAAATTTCCCGTCGTCAATGCTGCCTAGTTAACGGTATCATATTTTAGTTTTTGATGTGAAGTATTACATCAGATAGCTTGTTAACACTTTCGATTTCTATATACTAGTCATAATTAACAATTCAATTGTACATATATCACATCAATCGTTTTCGGAAATATGTTTGTAATCGTAAATCGTAGCATGCTGGCTTCGCCATCTCGGCGCAGGCTCGGCAAGCATTTGGCGCATGTCAGTAAAGATTTGGCACTGTCCTCCAAAACAACCGTCCACGGTGCTTTCAACAGTGGACTTTCAGCAGCTGGTTTTCATACAGGAAGCAAGATGGACAGGAAAAGTGTGACTGTAAATAATATGAATCCTAACATAAAAAAAATGGAATATGCTGTTCGGGGACCACTTGTTATTCGCGCGGCTGAAATTGAAAGAGAACTTAAAAAGGTATGAAATGTTTAAGGAAATGTCAAATTGAGATTTTCAAATATTTACCTGGTGATAATGAAAAATTCTTCTATTTAATGCACTTTATATTCATTTTTAAGGTCTCAAAACAATGTTTCTGAAGTTTTATTGTATATTATTTCTTTTGTCAGCTATTGAAACTCAATTTTTGTAATTGTCAGTAACATTTAAATTAGGTTAATTACTTTTTTTGAACAGTTCTATGAGGAAAAAAAATTACTTTTTTGAAAAATAAAATCTGTTGGAAATTTTTTTAAGCTCAATAAAAATTTGTATTTACTTTTTTTTTTGCTTTTTAATAAATTACATGTTATGCTTATTGCCTTCTAGTTACAATTTCTCCTTGAGATTAATGCTTAAGATTTTCAGTTTTTTAAACACAGTTTTTCAAGGTTCACTTGTAAAATTGCTATTGAATGATGTATAGATAAGTATTTATCCTTCTATATTAGTCAATTGTATTGTTTATAAAGAGACTTTTCATGTCTAGTTATGAAAAAATAATAAAATTATTAAATGAAATGAGTGTTTCTTTAATGTATTGTTCAATACTTACTTAGTTTATTCATATGAAAGCTTCATTATTTTAAGTTTTTGGTTATATGGCAGTTATAATATTAATTATATTCTATACATAATGGTTTCCTTTAATCTTAAGATTTTATGAACTATAGTAAATAATAAATTATATAGAATGTTCTGTTTTTTAATAGGGTGAAAAGAAACCTTTTAGTGAAGTTATTCGTGCCAATATTGGAGATTGCCATGCAATGGGTCAAAAGCCATTGACTTTCATTCGACAGGTAAATTACAATTTTTACATATGTGCATAAAATTCTTATAATTGGAATTTTTATTGATTATGGATGGTTTTTTTGTTAATTTCAGGTGTTAACTTTATGTACCTATCCAGCATTGATGAAAGATGACAGATTTCCAGATGATGTTAAAAAAAGAGCACAAGATATCTTAAATGGCTGTGGAGGAAATAGTGTTGGTATGTGTTGATTTCTTTTGTGACATTTATAAATCTTTGTTTAATTAAATTGTATTTTTTGGTAAATATTTTTTTAGGTTTCAATTAGGTTTTTTTTTTTTTTTTTTGAAAAAAAAATTAAAATTATTTTTTTATCTTTAGATTTATTTTCTATTTGTTAAATTTCTGGCAAAAATATTAAGTTTGCTTTTAAACTAACATTTTCAAGATTACTTAAATGTATTTTCATACCAGTGGTTATATAATAAATTTTTTAATCTTTATACTATTTTAATGTATGAATCCAATGCTTTTATTTTTTTAAAAGAATTTTCAAATTTATTGGATAGATGTAGAATTCTAAAATACTGATCAGTGCCGGTTTAAGCTCATTTCGGGCCCTTGGCAAAGAAAGTCTACGGGCTCCCTTGGCACTGGCGGATCAAAATTTATAACCAGAAAATCTTGTTAAGTCCAGCTTGTCTGGACCCCTGTGCGCCCGTTCCAAGCGCCCATGAATAAACTGGCACTCTCTCTCTGACATAAAATCATACATAACATTTTCCTTTGATGCGAGATAAGATTTTCATTTTTGAGTGTTCACAAGTGTTTTCCTATATGTTTTTAAGTAATATAAACATACAGAACAATTTAATAATTGTCAAAGAGGACCTGAAGTCTGTGTGTTTCCTTTATATAATCTTTTTCTTGCATGTTAACATTAATCTTAAATAAGCTTTCCACTGTTGTTCATCATAATGAATTTCTGTTACTGTATTTATTTCAATCTAAGCTGCCATTGATTCTAAGCTATACCCCAAATTCTCTACACATTTTTGTTAAAAAAATTAAAATAATAATTTAAAATGGTTAATATTTACAAAATTTTTAAAAAAATTAAATGAGAACTATTAAGAAGTGAATACTTAATTTATTTTTTACTAGTATTAAAATTTTTTAAACACATACATGAATTTGTAATTGCTCCAACTGTCAATATCTGGTTCAATTTCCTCCATCCAAAGAATTTTTCTGCCTTTGATTCTAAGCTGCACCCAATTTTCAGTAGCAATGACATAGGGGAAAACATAGGGATATAGCAATGACATAGGGAATTTGAGTTAATATATTTGTTTACTTACAAAAAAAGAAAACTGAATATTTTTTAGAGTTTTTTTTTTGTGAGAAAGATTTTTGTTTAAATAAAAACACTTATGAATCTGAATGTGAGAAAAGTGTGTAAATAGTTTAATTTTAATGCATGATGGAGAATAATGTAATTATAAAAAAAAAAATTTTAATATAAAATATATTTTCAGGTGCATATAGTGACAGTGCAGGAGTGGATATCATAAAGCAACATGTTGCACAGTACATAGAAAGGAGGGATGGTTTCCCAGCAAATCCATTGGATATTATTTTGAGCACTGGTGCTAGTGAAGCAGTCAAAGTATGTGTTTTAATTTTATTATATATACTTTTATTGTTAAAGATTTGTTTATATTTATTTATATGTATTATATGTCAATATTGTTTCTTATTCAGTCTGTACTAAGTATGTTGAATTATACAAACAATGGAAAACCATCTGGTGTTATGATTCCTATTCCCCAGTATCCACTCTATTCTGCTACACTTGCTGAGTATGGCATGCATCAAGTAATAATTTTTATTTATTCATTCTTTTTTTTTTATCAAATGAACTTAGATACGTAACATATTGATACATGTTATCTAAAATGTATATATATCCATTAAAAAAAAATGAGAATGGTTGAAAAAAATTTATTTTCATTTTGGTGTGATATAAATCTATAAATAACCAAATGATTGGATGAATCTGAGCAATTTTAAAATATCAAATTAAATGTTATTGTTAATTTATCATTATAATCTGAATCTTGCATTGTATCATCCATTCAATCATGATGTTGACAGTATTGCTGTTCAGATTGAACATATTTAATATGTTTAGACCAAAATGCACTGAAACTGGCGCAGCTTGTATTATTTAAATGAGTGTATGGAAATTTGGCATTAAGGTTTTGTTCTACCTTTTGAGTTTATTAAATATTGCTTTTTAAAAAATTACTATGTTTTATCAAATTTTTATTTTTTACCTAAAATTTCTATTATTTCAATACTAATGTTCAAAATTTCTTTGTTTCTTTTTTTTTTTAAATTTACTATACCAAATTTTAATTATTGTTCAGTAAATTATCAAAGATTAAAAATAGATAATTTTATTTTTTAACTTTTATTTTTAATTGAATTAAGTCAAAGTAGAAGAAAAATCTAAGGTTTATTTTGATATTTATTTCAAACTTTTATTTCCACATCTAGATAATTTTTTCAAATATGACTTATTTATTTGTGGTTAACAAATATTTGGTTATTTAAGTATTTATTTTTTATTTATGCATAATCAATGGACATGTTCCCATATTAGTTTCTTATTAAATTAGGAATTTTAGCATATTTTAAACTAATTTTTAATATGGGATAATAATTTAAAAATATTAGTTGATAACTTATATTGAAGTTAAGTCTGAGAGAAATTGGGAATGAAACCATTATATATATATATTTCTACTATTTAGTTTTATTACAAAAATTGAACTTACAAATGTATCTTTTTAAGATTTGGTTTTGTTTTAAATAAAGTAATTGTTATATATATATACTAGCTGTTACCCGCCCGCTTCGCTGGGAATTTCATGATGTTTTATAAATTTTTACTGCTTATATATATGTATAAATTATTGATATCTAAGTCCTGCATTAAGAATTCGATTGTATTGAAAAATATACTTATACCTGTAACTGTCGCCTGTTGATAAAAGAAAGGGGCAGAACTCATCTAATTTGTGTTTTCTGAAAATCTCTAAAATTGAAGTATAGAATGATGTTTGCTCTTTCGTAACCCAAAAACCAAGTGGATTCCCGCAAAACCAATTTTTGGTGGATCTCTACTCCGTAAATTGAAGATGCAAGCCAAATTTCAAGTCTAAATCTAACAGGAAAAAAAAAGTTCTACTATCAATATCCCCGTAATCCCGTTGAGAGCAGTTTTCCAAAAGAACCGCTCTTAGCGGGTTTCAACTCGACAAAAAAAAAAAATGCAAACCAAATTTCTTTATTATAGTCCTTGTAGCTCCAAAAAAGTAAATTTTTTTTGTCAATACGTCCAAGTAACCCCCTGCACCCCCCCCAGAACTTGATTTGCTTAAAATACATTATTAGTGGATCCCTATTCAACAAAAGAAACATGCTTAACAAATTTCCAGTATATGGGTCTAACAATTAAAAACAGGAATTTTTTTCTGTAACTCCTCTTGACCCCTCGCAACCCTCCTTGGGGTCAATTTTCGTTTTACTCTTTGTTAGAGGAACTCTATTCCATGAAAGGAACATGCCTACCAATTTTCAAGCAGGATGATCAAATAGTTTAAAATGGAAATATTTATCAATTACGCCTCTTTAATCTCCCGAAATTAAACTTAGTAGTTCATATTCGCGAAACCCATTTTGTAGCGGTTCTCTACTTTACGAAAGGAATCTGCTTATCAAATTTCAAGACTGTACGTCTAATAGTTTGAAAATGGGGATAATTATCTATAACGCAACTTGAGCCCCGCAACGCCACTTCTGGGTCTGTTTTCACAAAACCAATTTTGTAGGGAATTGCACACTATGAAAGGAATCTGCTTAGCAAAATTTGAAGACTGTGCGTCCAATAAATTAAAAATGCAAAAAAAAAAAAAAATGATCAATAACGCCCTTTGAATCCCCGCAACGCGGCTTAGGAGTCGATTTTCACAAAACACATTTTGTAGTGTATCTCTATCCTATGAGAGGAATCTGCTTACCAAATTTCAAACTGTGCGTCTAATAGTTTAAAAATAGAAATAATTATTTATATCTGCCCTTAACACCCTTGGGGTCAATTTTTCCCAAACCTGTTTTGTAGCGGATATTTACTCCATGAAAGAAACATTCCTACCAATTTTCAAGCAGGTACGTGAAGTAGTTTAAAAACGAAAATATTTATCTAGTACGCTACTAAATCCCCCGCAACGCCATTTAGAGGTCTGTTTTCACAAAACCTCTTATAGCTGATCTCTACTCTATAAAAGAAATCTACTTATCAATATAAAGACTGTGCGTCTAATAGTTTAAAAATGAAAATAATTATCTATAACGCCCCTTAAGTCCCGCAACGCCACTTGAGGGCAATTTTCACGAAACCCATTTTGTAGCGTATCTCTACCCTATGAGTGGAATCTACTTACTAAGTTTCAAGACTGTACGTATAATAACTTAAAAATCGGAATTTCTAACGCCCCTTAAATCCCCGCCCCCGCAAACAATTGCTGCTAATTTGAAATTACAAAGAGACACTTCAATTTTATTTATTTGTATAGATATAGATTGGGATTATAATAACTATTGTTTAAATGCGACTAAAAATGTAAATAAAAAAAAAAAGAAAGGATTAAAACTAACCGTAAAACTTATGAACCGTTAAACTTTTTGCTTATGAAGCCTTGATTTATTATTTTTAAAAGTGCAT
Organism: Trichonephila clavata; assembly: GCA_019973975.1. Taxonomy (NCBI): domain Eukaryota; kingdom Metazoa; phylum Arthropoda; class Arachnida; order Araneae; family Nephilidae; genus Trichonephila; species Trichonephila clavata. The sequence continues at coordinate 8,056 of BMAO01007109.1, forward strand.
CCGAAACAGCCGATGCTCTACTTAACTCAACAGTGAGATAACTATCATAAAAAAAATATGGCACGTGTCAGCGTATTATCATGTGCGCGTAACACTGTTATGTCTCATGAAGAGCATCGGTCGCCAGTAACCAAAACAACGACTTCATTAGCTCAGCTTGGCGTTCAATTTGGCGTTCATCTTGGCATTCAGTTTCACGTTCACCCGTATAGTTCCGTTCCCGTAAGAATACGGGAATAAAATATAGCCTATGTTACGCCCCGTTAATGTAGCTTTCCATTAGTGAAAGAATTTTTAAAATCGCACCAGCCGTTTCCGAGATTAGCCGGAACAAACAGACAGACAGACAAAAATTTTAAAAATTGGTTTTTTTTATGAGTACCGTATATACTTTTAGTGCATTAAGTAAAAAGCTGCTAATTTGAAATTACAAACAGACACTTCAATTTTATTTATTTGTATAGATATGAGAAAAAATATATTTTGTATTTCTTTCAAGATTCTACAAATGACTTGATATCTAATGTACTGCTTTAATTATAGATAAGTTACTATCTAGATGAAGATAATGCTTGGCTTTAAGTATTGATGAATTGCAGCGATCTCTCAATGAAGCAAAGAAGTCTTGTGATCCTAGAGCTTTAGTTGTTATTAACCCTGGAAATCCAACTGGTATAATTTTGTATATTGGAATTTTTTACATTTCCTTTATTTAAATTAACTAAAAAATCTTGCGTGGTTTTTTTCGTTTTTAAATTTCATTTAGTAATTACTTAATTTTTAAAAAAAAAGTTTTTCCTATATGTACATTTAATATGTATAATTATGCATAGTGTTTATTTTTAAATTACTATGTTGTTTCTTTATGATTTAATTATTTTTAGATTTATCCTGCATCTGTATAAACTTTCAATTCACACAATGGTTATTGTAAAATATTTGCTTTTATATTCTAATTTAATGATGGGACCAAAAATGTTTTAATTTATCTGTAAGCACTTTTATGTATTTTATTTGAATTCAATAATCAGTATTTTTTATTTATGTAACAGAAGAAGTATTCTGTAATGATATTTATTTTACATTTACTATTGATAAAATGTTTTTTTTTCTCTTAATTTAAAGGATCTGTTTTAACTCGTGAAAATATTGTGAAGATTATTAAGTTTGCTCATGAAGAAAATTTGTTTTTGTTGGCTGATGAGGTACTTATTTTTTCTTCTTATTATTATTTTGCTTTTAGATTTGAAGAATGATATTCTACATATTATATTTTTATACTTTTTAAGTTTCATTTAGTTACATATCAATATCTTAAGTACTTAATGTTGTTTATCCAATGTTAAAATTATTTTAAATTTTATATAATATATATATGTATATATAACCACTATCAAGTGATAGTACATTTTAGAAAAATATTGTTTTGACATAATAAATGAGTATTCTTTTGTTAGCATGCATTTTACTGTTGTATTAAAATACAAGTTGGATCTAATGTTATAAAATGACAATTTCATTGTTTGTTACCTTTTGCATATCACATTTTGTTATGTTTACTGTTTGTTATATTTCATTTATTGATGGTGTAAAATGTATATGAAGTTTTTTGTATTATTATAGGTATATCAGGATAATGTATATGCTCCTGGTATGCAGTTTCATTCTTTTAAAAAGGTTTTGATGGAAATGGGTGAACCATACAAGAATATGGAATTGGCTTCCTTCATGTCTGCATCGAAAGGCTACATGGGCGAGTAAGACATAATTTTTACCTTTGAATTGGGAATTTCATTTTTTTTTTATGTATAAAACACACATATTTCATTTTTTTTTAAAAATTCAGTTGTTAAAAGAACATTTAATTCTAATAAATTTGTGCTCCTTTCCTTTTATTCTAATGTTAGTTATTTGCAATTTTATTTTCTACCCTTTTTTTAAAAAATTTCAAGTTGGTTGTGTCTTTTATGCTTTGATTATTTCAGGAGTTACTTCTATCTGTATCTAATTAAATTATATCAAATAATAATAGTTTTTTTGTACAAATTTTTTTATAAGTTTTCAATATGATTTCTGTGAAATTGATTTGTATTTATACATTTTTATACCTACAGTTGTATTTTGTGAATAAGATTAATTTGAAAAATGAATTGTATATAAAATCATTTTATTATTAAGTTTTTTAATAGAAAAAATGATTAGAGTACTCTTTTCCAGTTATTCTTCTCTTTATAAATTAAAGTTATAGCAGTTGAATTTCTTGACTAAACAAAAATTTGTTATCTTAAAATCATTTGATTTACTATTTACTCTTGAAAAATAAGAATTTGAATTAATTTATTGGACTGTTAAATCATATAATTCAAAATTATTTTTACATATGATGTTGATTGCCACGGTACTTTCAAGAATTCCATTATAAAAAGCTTATATTTACAATTTATTTACTGTAAAAATATTACAATACTGATATATTATGAATTTCATTATAGCTACACAAACATGGTAAGTAAACAAAATGTGAGATTACTCCTTGTTAGCATTCTAAGCAATAACATAAACTATAGCTGTCTTATATTTGGTTCTCAATGCATTAAAAAAATTAAGTACAAATTAATAAAATTGATCAATAGGCATGTGATGGTTTTTATATTAATTAAATTTTTTCAGGTGTGGATTACGAGGTGGTTATACAGAAATAATAAATCTTGATCCAGATGTGAAAAAGATGCTTTTAAAATGTGTATCAGCTCGACTCTGTTCCAGTATCTTAGGCCAGGTTGGTTTTGTTTATGCAAGCTTTCATTATAATTTTTTATTGCTATATATTATACAATTTGTTTTATATTTTAAAATGTTTATGTAGACTCTTACACATTAAAAGTTAAATCAAATATGATAGATTTGGGATTGGGTTCAATAAAGTCAATCTTTTATGTAACAATTATTTATATTATTTTTGGTTAAGTTACACACACACACAGACAACAAAAATCATAAAAAAATTATGGACAAAGAACATGGATGGGTTTTCAGAGCAACTGCATTCATTCCTTTCTTGGCCCATACTAAGCCATTTGGTGCACTTTTTTTGTTCCTTGGGACAGAATCCAAATATTGTGACAAGATCAGTTACATTTTTTTTCTAAATGGAGCTTTGGATTGGTGTTATACCATTGCAGACTCGGTACATTTCTCTGGAGCTGATTTCGCTTTTTTTAGTGCAGCACCTTATAGGTAGATACCGATTGCCATAATGTAATCTTGACTTCCGGTTAGTTCCCCAAAGGGAAGCATTTGAGCTTTGACAATGCAAAATCAGGAATTCAATTTTCAAGAAGGAATTCAATTTTTGCCAAGAGTACCTGAGCCAATTAGGCACTCATGGGATCTTTAACATGTCACATAATCCTACAAGATGAACACTGTCAATTTTCTACATCGTGAAAATCGAACGACTTAAGTCGGAGTTGAACCCACAAACTTAGGGGTACAAGGCCAGTGCCTAACCAACTAGGCCATCCAGCCAGCAGTTGCATTTATATATATTTTTTAATTTCAGGCTACAATGGACTGTGTAGTTAATCCCCCTCAAAAAGGTGAACCATCTTATGATCTTTTTATTAAGGTATGTTCTTTCTTCCCTCACTTTATTTAAGATACTTGTATGTACTTTTAATTTTTGTACAACAAATCTTTGTTTTTAGATTTTTTTAAAAATTTGTATTAATTGTAAAAGTGATTGCTATTGAAACTTTTTTTAAAAAATTATAGTGTGTTTAAGTGACATAAAAGTCAATGAGATGCACCTTCAAAATGTTTTTTGGGGAAAAACAAAAAAAAAAAACCATAAGCAAAGTTTTTCCCCATCATAAAAAAAATGAGGTATAATTTTTTGATGCTTAGTATTTGGATGTTTTTGTGATAGTATTAAAGTGTGTGTTTCTTATTTTAGTCTTATGTATATTAGTTTAAAAATTCAATTTACAACCTCTGACAATAAAGTTCAGTGAATGAAGTAAGAAAGGCCAATCTGACAACACTAGAGAAACAAAATGCTGCAAATGCATAGAGGCAGGTGTTGACCATCTGCCCCCATTATTGTTCAGTTGACTCATTTGTGTTCCACGTAATACTTCTTATACAAAGTGCTTGTGTGTTTAGTATGTTGGTCCTTAACTGAGAACAGGGACAATAAAAGATCAATTTAAAGTTTTGTTTTAAGCTTGGCAAGACACCAGAAAAAACTTATGTGATGCTGGTACATGTTTTTGAAGATCAAACACTGTCCATGAAGTGTGTGTACAAGTGGTTGCCTCATTTTCGAAAAGCAGGGAAAGTGTTTTTGATAACCCCCATAGCAGAAGACTGTCGACCTCCCTCAGTGATGAAAACATTAAGAAAGGGAGGAAATTAATCACTAAAGATTGTCAATTAACGATGCACATGATAGCTGATGAACTGTGCCGATTAACCGTGAATCCATATGACAAACTGTTACCCAGAATGAGAAAAACATGTTATCTATATTGATATTATTATTGACAATATTCCTAACATCCAACAAAACATGATGAGGCTTTTGAACTCCATCTCAAAAGAAGACTTCTTGCAAAGTTTCTAGGACATGTATAGCAGATTTCGGCTGTGTATAGTTATGGGAGGTGATTATTTCGAAGGAGAGTAAGGTAACTTTCGTTAATATTTCATCTATGTTAATGTTACAGGACTATTCACCAGACTTTTTTGTCAGAGGTTGTGTATATATATATATATATGTATGTGTGTGTATATATATGTATTTAGAAAAAATAATTAACTGTAATTATTTATGATTTATTTTTAGTATGAAGATAATTAAGATTATTTTCATTCATATCTTTGAATAAAATTGTCTCTATTGTACTAATTGTGATGTAATTTACATAATATGCATCACTTGTAATTACAAATTAAACTTTTGTTTTTATGCCAATTACATTATACTAATGTTAATATTTTTATTCATAAATGAAACAAAGTAGTATATAATTGGTATACTGGTCCTTAAATCTATTTCAGGAAAAAACTGCTGTATTGCAGTCTTTGAAAGAACGTGCTTTGATGGTTGAGAAAACTTTCAATAATATGAAAGGAATGAAATGCAACTCGGTTGCTGGAGCAATGTATGCATTCCCAAGATTGACTTTGCCAGAAAATGCTATTAAAAAAAGCAAAGGTACTTTCCTCAATTATTATATATGTATATGTTACACATTTTAAATAGTTCTTATATAATATCATTCCATTGAAATATTTGCAACATTTCATATAATTACATAATTTTTTTCCAATTTATCTTAAAAAATCATTCCATGAAGAAATATTTTTGTAATGAACTTTTAACCCAGCACTTCTTGTGCAGGGTATGTCACATCCACCGCCTAACTTTTTTCAACACTCCATCTAAACCTTTTTTGGAAAATGAATAGTTTCTCATTTAGCTGACTTTAGGTCATATCCTTTGAGGGACTTTTAATTTGTAGGCGAATTCTAAATATATATTTTTGGATTCCGCCTCTTTCATGGGTACGTCATACCCTGCACATGAATTGCAGTTACAGTTCTAAATGCATGAAAATGCTTTAAAATCTTTTTTATGCAATGGTGCATTATTGTATTTGTGATGAAGAAATGTGATAGTTAAGTAATTTAATAGATATAGTGCAACAGTATTTTTTCGTATAAAGAAAGTTTCTTTGCGGGGATGATGAGGAAGAATCAAATGATGAAGAAATATAATAGCAAGTATGATTCCTCTACTGAAATCTATCAAGATAATTTAACCGAGGGAGCAATTATCCTCCTTGATAAAATGACCACATCATATTCAATGGCTAGAAAATGTAATATTTAGCCTATGACAATATTTTTTGTGTAGTTGAATGTTGCGAGAATAAATGCACAGATTTATTTTGTTAAATACTCAGAAACCACCTACTAAACATCGAACTAGACGCTGATTTCTTAAGTGTTTTGGATTTTGATTACAGAAGAATGTAAAAAAACAGCAAGCAATGCTTTTATACAATTTTTAAAAAAATTAAGATCCACTAAAAATATCGCACTCATGGCGACAAAGACTAAAGGAGTGTATATGAACAATGCAGTGAATGCCTTAATAAAAAGAACAGAAAAACTAAATTTATGTGTGAAAAATGTTATAAACATTGTATTTCCTACTTTTCTTTTTCACCTTTATATGCAAATTTTACAGTAAAAACAGAATGTAAACACCTGTATATGAGATACCCTGCACATGAAATTAAGGTCGTTTTTTTCACATGAGGAATGCTGTGTTAAAAATAAAATTTATATAAATTCTATTTTAATTGATAAGTACTGTTGGCAGAGAATCATTTGACTTCATTAACTTTCACTCTTAAGCAAATATGCTGAATGTGTCTTCAATTTTTTAAAAGAATTATGCAATCTTTCAACAATTTCTCAACAATGGTAATGGAAGTAAACTGAGTTGTATTGTTAATAAAAGGCAAACTAACTATTTTTCTTCCTTCTCTAAAGTTCTGAATTCTATCCATTTTTAGCATATTTTCAAAAATTTTCTAACAATTAATAAAATTATTTATATTAAAAGAAATTTTATAATGAAAATTACTCCTTCATTTATATATAGTAGTTCAGTATTTTATTTAACATACATTTTGAATAAATTTAAAGTATTTCATGACTATTAATTACTTAATTTATTTAATTCACTAAGTTATTATACCTGAATTTTGTCTTATATAATTCCATCATACACTTGACATGTTTAGATATGCATTTAATCCTCATCTAGCGATAAGGCACTCTTTTTTTGAGTCTTGCTCTTTTTATAAAAAAAATTAATTTGGAGTCTGTAATGAACTAGATTAGAAATAATTGATTGAAGCTGTGCATTTAATTCAGGAATGGATAAAATTTTAATAATGAAAGCTGTTAATAGAATTTAACAGTGATGATTAAAGGCAACATTAAGTATTCATTGTTTATAATTAAAAAAGCAATTTAATATTTTAAAGAATGTAATTGTTTGTATTTTTATAAAAGGTATGTTATCAACTATATTATAAACTATTCACATATTTTACTCACTCATGTCTTATCATTTGCTTTATGATAATTAAACACACACTTATTTCCTTCCCCCTCCATTAAAGGGCCTATTAATTCACAATTATTGCTTTTTCCTCTCTTCAGAATTTGTCTTCCTTCTAGAAGAATCCAGTTCCTTTTTTTTGCATTCGTTACAACCATTGCATACAATAACTTAGCTTGATTTTGTGAAAAAAACTGCCATTTGAACTCATTAAGTGTGAAATCTTCGACATCAGATTAAGGAAAGTAAACATATAATTAAAACATTATCTCAAACTTAATTATATTTGTTTATAGAGTATTTGTAACATATAGTTCAATCACCTTCCCTACCTCATCATTCACTTTTAGAATTGTAATTGCTTAAAAAATATCACAAATTTATCCTTAACATCATTCAACAGTTCTATAAAACATTTGTAAGTAGAAATAAAATGATTTTCCTCCATTTCTGGAATTAAAACTTAGTTGAGCACATTTGTGTAACTATGAATTTATCAAAGCTTTAAAATAATTGTCCCTTCTCATTTTTTTTTTTTTTTACTTGTACCCCATAAAAAATTGTTAATTTGCTATTTTGTGAAAATAATTTAAAAAGTTATAAGTTTACAGTTTATTTCATTAATAATAATGAAAAAAGAAGCAATTTATTTGAAGTAAAAGAAAAACAAATCTATATAGCCTATGTTTACCTTTTTGAAACCAATAATATTTAGCTATGTTCTATACACATTACATATCATTCTTGGTGATAATTACATGAGTTGATATTTGCGACATTGAATGAGTTCTGAGTGATAATTCAAAATTTTGTTATGTATTCCTCTGTGAAAAATCTTTCTAAAGGGTACAGGATTGTCTTTAAATGAGTTTATAATTTGCAGTTTAATTTTTTTTATTGCAATTTTCAACTTTCCCGTACTTTTATGAATGGTGTGACACATTTTCACTGTATGTACCACAGTTAATTTTTGTGTTGCAAATTTATATTGTCTATAATGTTGAAATCAACTCCATTGCAGTCTGTTGGTCAAGCTCCCGATTTCTTTTATGCAATGCAGTTATTGGAAAACACTGGAATCTGTGTTGTACAGGAAGTGGATTTGGACAGTTACCCAATACTTATCATTTCAGGTAATCAAAGGCTTGTGTGCATGCTTATTTTACATGTTAATTTAGATTAGTATCTTATTTTAGTATACTCAATAATAGCGTAAAATAATTTATAAAATATTTTTAGGACAACTATTCTTCCTCAACCAGAGAAGTTAACAGTGATGTTGAATAAATTAGAAGAATATCACAATAAGTTTTTGGAGGAATATAAATAGAGGTATAAAATTTATTTTTATATAATTACTGCAGAGTTTAAATGAATATATTTAGTGTTTCAAACATTGAATAATTTCAGTATTTTTGTTACTTTACAATTTTGAAATGCAATAATATAGGACATGATATATTTCATTATGCAATTATTACTGATATTTGAGATTTAAAAATAATTATAAGCAAAGCAATAAACTTTCCCCTAAAGAGCTAAATGTTGCTGCAGTGGTAAAATGTTTCAATATGGCTATATTGAGAGTTTATCAAAGTTTTCTTTTTATTTAAAGCAGTTGGACCGAATATTAATTTTTAACATGATTATGTAAAAAAACTATAATTACATATTTTAAAGGGTTTATTTTTTAATCTTGTTAAATTTGAATAAGTTGCTTTTGTATAAAACTTAAATTCAAGCTTTTTGCTTTAAAATTTTTTCTCTAATTTTTGCAAACAAAAGCTTGAATTTAAGAAATGCTTATTTCATTACTATACATTTTCTGATATATATTAGATATGCAAGAAGTTTCCTCAACTTTCATAAATTGATACCTGAATCAAGCAGTTAAAGATGTATTTAAAGTACTTTCTTTTTAAAAGCTTTTATTTAACTTACAATGTATGTATGTATGTAATTTGTTCGGGTGGAATCTTGCAACTCAATTTTGAAGCTGATATCGTCATCGCATTGAGCTGAAATTTTGTATGCACGTTTAGTTTGGATGACAATGCATGTTTTGACCATTTATATTCCGATATTGCAATTAATTAAAAAGATATTAATTAAAAACATTAAACTAGTTTTGGGCGCCAACTTGGATATATCTGCATTGTTGTAATAATTTTTATTGTTACAACAATGACAAAAGTTGGCGTCGAAAATCGGTTTTCAGCCAAACTGGAATTTCATAACGTTGCGCTTTTGACTGTATTAATTAACTTTGTCTAAAAATTAATTACATTTCTACAACATATGCAATTTTTTTTTTACAAATTTCTATGTATTTTCTTGGATTTAAATTCAAAACAAAAAAAGTAGAGCTATTTTTCAAGTAGATTGGTACATTGTATACCTTTCTCAATGCTGCCTAGTTAAACTGAGATGGAGTATTATAGAAATTCTAACTTTAATGCATGAAGCTCAGACAAAAAAAATTATAGAATCGGAAAAAACATTTATTTCGTCCCGATACGGTATAATGTTTTTTACAAAATAATATTTGTATTTCTTCGATTTTTTTAAATAAGTCAAAATCGATGCGTTTTTATGAAAATAATGTCTAAATTGACGCGCCTATGAATTTTTTTGTTTAAATGAATCACATTCCGTACTAAAACAGCTCATGATTGCTCTTTTAGAATCAGTCATTTAAAAAAATAAAATGTCAAAAACTTCTTTTTTACGATTTTTCAAAAAATACTCAAAATTTTAATATTTAATAACTTCATCATATTGAAGAAAATCTCATAAAACTTTTTTCGTGTGTAGGATAATATTACTCAGATCTGTACGAAGATTGAAAGAATTGCTTAAAATTTACGGATTTAAGAAAAAATTGTGTTTTTCGTCTAGTACCCTTTTTGCGAAATTCATTTAGCTCGACTGTTCGAAATAACCGGCTAATACCTAGCAACAATAATGAATTAATGAATGAACAGACTCAGAAACCTGTCCAGTGATAACTAAAAAGTAAAAAAATAAATTAAAAGTAAAAAACTTTTTAAAAACAAGCTTTATTTAAACGCGCCTAAAAAGAATAAAATAAAATTTTTCTTTAAAATTTTTTTACTATAACTTATAAGTCATTACACAATTTATATGATATAAAAGCTTGTCGCGAGATTTACCTCTGCAGATAAACAAGTAAATTACATAACTTGATTGATTGATTTCAATTTCTTAAAATTTTCAAACTAAGTAAATAAGAGTGCTTTAATCTTGCGACAAGTTTTATATAATATAAATGTGTTAATGACGTTAGAAGTTGATAGTAAAAAAATTTTAAGAAAAATTTATTTTATTCTTTTTAGCGCGTTTAAATAAAAGCTTGTTTTTACTTTTAATTTATTACAAGGTAGATTTAAGACCATTGATTGTTATAATAACTAATCAGTTTAATACAGAATAGTCCTCACTTGTTCTTCACTGAGACATCAGTTTTTTTAAAGAACACTGAAAACATTAAATCAATTTGAAGTTACATCTGCTGTAAATTGTTTTTAGTTTCCATACACAGCATTCAATAAAATACATGACAATTTTGGAAATGAAGAAGTTTGATGTCATTTTGGCATCCCGGGATCATAATCCTGTTGGTGTTTGAAAATTCTTCAAGGTATCCTCATTTTTAAGGAAAATGATTTATTAAATGTTGAACACAAAACACAAATTTGCATATGTTGTAATTTGTTATTATTTATCTTATGTATGCTGCATAATATTCAATAAAATACAACTCTTTATATGCATCTAGGTGAGATATTCTATGCCATACAACTGGTCAAATTGTTTGTGCGGTATTTCTAAAAAAGTTGATTCAACAATGAGCTAAAAATTCTCAAGGAACTAATAGGCAGCCTTTTTTCCAAAGATGTGCTGCATTTAAGCTTTTTTACATTACATTAGCATTCAACATAGTTTGGATGTAATTAAAATGACAAAGTACGAAAAAGAATATTTAACTTAGATTGCATTACATATAAATGCTTTTTTGGCTATTCAGTAACTAAGGGTATCTAGATGTACATTAAATGTTTGTTGGAAAACACTTCAGGCAAAATATGCTGTAAGGAAAACATACTCCTTCACAGACATTGAAGGAGTTTTTCGAATTGCTTTTACATGTGAAATTTGGTGAAAGTTTGAGAATATGCGAACTAAAAGCATTGTAGAACTAATGGCTGACAAACTCTAGATGAAAATGATTTGATTGAATTCCATTAAATATTTGTGCATCCAAAACTATCCTGTGTTTGTCCATTAACTGTTAGTTTAATTTATATAGCCTTAAATTTTTTTAGAGCATATCTGAAAAATCTATTTTTATACATGTGGATACAACTGTAGAACACCCCTAAAATTCTGAGATCGGAAGATTTGTTTAGTTGGATACCAATAATTATATAAGTAATTTGTAAAATAAAAGCAGATTTTTCTGTTAAAAATTCAAGTATATGAGATATAGTAGATCCTTTTAGAGATTATTATTTGATTCAACTTACCATTAAAAAAATGTTTTTATTATCAACAAGTAGTGACAATAATTAGTATTTTGAAGCTAAAACACAGTTGAGTTTTAATAAATTTTATACACCTTTCGAATGAAGTTCCTTATTTCAACTTGGAACATGTGGATTACATTCTCCTTTATACTATACACATTTTACCTTTTTACATGATTTTTCAAGACATAATAAAGTAAATTTACTTTTTACTGAAGTTTATTTGGCATGTAAATGATTTTATTTTTCTTACAAATTTATCAGGAACTAGTTGAAAATTTTTTTTCTCCTCTAGGATTGTAATACTATCTGTCATAATTCATAGAAAACATTTTCAATGATATTTAAAAATTGTTAGGATGTAAGTCTTGCATATATGTATAATATTTTTCACTACATAAGTCCCCCCCCCTATTTTTTTCTTAATAATTTTAAAGTAAAAGTTCTCAGAAACTTGCATTTTAATTTAGTTTCAATTGTGATAATTTCTGCTAATCATTTATGAGCCTATATGTGATATGAAAATTGAAAACCAACTCTTGTTTGATTCTGTTTTTTGGGGGGGGGCCTTGAAATTTGTTATTAAAATATTTAGAACTAAAAACATTTATACTTATGATGTGTTGGGAAGAGGGGACTAAAATGTTATTCATCTAATTTTTATCATATTGGCTTTTGTTATTTTCCAATTGATTGCTTATTATAATTTATTTTTAATATAGAATACTTAAAGCCATTTTAGAATGAAGAAATTTACGTAATGAAGAAGAGGAAAAGGACAGATATGATCTGTTCTATGAAAGACCAAAACCTTCAGGGGCTTACATATTAAGTAAATATGGGATTAACAATCTTAACACCTGAATCGTTCCTTTTTTTCCTAGTAGGGTTCTTTTTATAGGTGCCTCTCCCCTTCCTGACTCTTGAAACTTTCTAGCATTTAAATTACAAATATGCATTTTTTCATAAATTAACAAGTATTTGATGCAGGTAGATTGAAACAGGTAAATTGTATTTTTTTAAAATTAGAAATCGGTATTTTAATTTTATTTAGGTATTGTCTGTATTAAATTTTTAATGTCTTATACCTGTTTGAATTTATTTTTTATTTCCTATCCTTAACTACTTTAATATTTTGCAGACTCTTCGAACTGAAAATACCAAGAAAAGTTTAAATAAGTGAAAA
>BMAO01007110.1:0-16142 GCA_019973975.1 Trichonephila clavata
CCGACGCTGATCACGAATACATGTAGCGCTTTTCAAAATTTCAATTAGATCAAAAGTTATTGCAATAAAAATTTCACATTTTTGGATATTTGGCAGGGAGACGTCATGAACCGGAAAAAATTTCTAACTCCTATTCCAACCAAACTCAATTTTCTTATGTAAAATCCGACGCTGATCACGAATACATGTAGCGCTTTTCAAAATTTCAATTAGATCAAAAGTTATTGCAATAAAAATTTCACATTTTTTGGATATTTGGCAGGGAGACGTCATGAACAGGAAAAATTTCTAACTCTATTCCAAACCAAACTCTTTTCTTATGTAAAATCCGACGCTGATCACGAATACATGTAGCGCTTTTCAAAATTTCAATTAGATCAAAAGTTATTGCAATAAAAAATTTCACATTTTTGGATATTTGGCAGGGAGACGTCATGAACAGGAAAAAATTTCTAACTCCTATTCCAACCAAACTCAATTTTCTTATGTAAAATCCGACGCTGATCACGAATACATGTAGCGCTTTTCAAAATTTCAATTAGATCAAAAGTTATTGCAATAAAAAATTTCACATTTTTTGGATATTTGGCAGGGGAGACGTCATGAAACAAAAAATTTCTATTCAACCAAACTCAATTTTCTTATGTAAAATCCAACGCTGATCACGAATACATGTAGCGCTTTTCAAAATTTCAATTAGATCAAAAGTTATTGCAATAAAAAATTTCACATTTTTTGGATATTTGGCAGGGGAGACGTCATGAACAGGGAAAAATTTCTAACTCCTATTCCAACCAAACTCAATTTTCTTATGTAAAATCCGACGCTGATCACGAATACATGTAGCGCTTTTCAAAATTTCAATTAGATCAAAAGTTATTGCAATAAAAAATTTCACATTTTTTGGATATTTGGCAGGGGAGACGTCATGAACAGGGAAAAATTTCTAACTCCTATTCCAACCAAACTCAATTTTCTTATGTAAAATCCTACGCTGATCACGAATACATGTAGCGCTTTTCAAAATTTCAATTAGATCAAAAGTTATTGCAATAAAAAAATTTCACATTTTTTGGATATTTGGCAGGGGAGACGTCATGAACAGGGAAAAAATTTCTAACTCCTATTCCAACCAAACTCAATTTTCTTATGTAAAATCCGACGCTGATCACGAATACATGTAGCGCTTTTCAAAATTTCAATTAGATCAAAAGTTATTGCAAAAAAATTTCAATTTTTTGGATATTTGGCAGGGGAGACGTCATGAACAGGGAAAAATTTCTAACTCCTATTCCAACCAAACTCAATTTTCTTATGTAAAATCCGACGCTGATCACGAATACATGTAGCGCTTTTCAAAATTTCAATTAGATCAAAAGTTATTGCAATAAAAAATTTCACATTTTTTGGATATTTGGCAGGGGAGACGTCATGAACAGGGAAAAATTTCTAACTCCTATTCCAACCAAACTCAATTTTCTTATGTAAAATCCGACGCTGATCACGAATACATGTAGCGCTTTTCAAAATTTCAATTAGATCAAAAGTTATTGCAATAAAAAATTTCACATTTTTTGGATATTTGGCAGGGGAGACGTCATGAACAGGGAAAAAATTTCTAACTCCTATTCCAACCAAACTCAATTTTCTTATGTAAAATCCGACGCTGATCACGAATACATGTAGCGCTTTTCAAAATTTCAATTAGATCAAAAGTTATTGCAATAAAAAATTTCACATTTTTTGGATATTTGGCAGGGGAGACGTCATGAACAGGGAAAAATTTCTAACTCCTATTCCAACCAAACTCAATTTTCTTATGTAAAATCCGACGCTGATCACGAATACATGTAGCGCTTTTCAAAATTTCAATTAGATCAAAAGTTATTGCAATAAAAAATTTCACATTTTTTGGATATTTGGCAGGGGAGACGTCATGAACAGGGAAAAAATTTCTAACTCCTATTCCAACCAAACTCAATTTTCTTATGTAAAATCCGACGCTGATCACGAATACATGTAGCGCTTTTCAAAATTTCAATTAGATCAAAAGTTATTGCAATAAAAAATTTCACATTTTTTGGATATTTGGCAGGGGAGACGTCATGAACAGGGAAAAAATTTCTAACTCCTATTCCAACCAAACTCAATTTTCTTATGTAAAATCCGACGCTGATCACGAATACATGTAGCGCTTTTCAAAATTTCAATTAGATCAAAAGTTATTGCAATAAAAAATTTCACATTTTTTGGATATTTGGCAGGGGAGACGTCATGAACAGGGAAAAATTTCTAACTCCTATTCCAACCAAACTCAATTTTCTTATGTAAAATCCGACGCTGATCACGAATACATGTAGCGCTTTTCAAAATTTCAATTAGATCAAAAGTTATTGCAATAAAAATTTCACATTTTTTGGATATTTGGCAGGGAGACGTCATGAACAGGGAAAAATTTCTAACTCCTATTCCAACCAAACTCAATTTTCTTATGTAAAATCCGACGCTGATCACGAATACATGTAGCGCTTTTCAAAATTTCAATTAGATCAAAAGTTATTGCAATAAAAAATTTCACATTTTTTGGATATTTGGCAGGGGAGACGTCATGAACAGGGAAAAATTTCTAACTCCTATTCCAACCAAACTCAATTTTCTTATGTAAAATCCGACGCTGATCACGAATACATGTAGCGCTTTTCAAAATTTCAATTAGATCAAAAGTTATTGCAATAAAAAATTTCACATTTTTTGGATATTTGGCAGGGGAGACGTCATGAACAGGGAAAAATTTCTAACTCCTATTCCAACCAAACTCAATTTTCTTATGTAAAATCCGACGCTGATCACGAATACATGTAGCGCTTTTCAAAATTTCAATTAGATCAAAAGTTATTGCAATAAAAAATTTCACATTTTTTGGATATTTGGCAGGGAGACGTCATGAACAGGGAAAAATTTCTAACTCCTATTCCAACCAAACTCAATTTTCTTATGTAAAATCCGACGCTGATCACGAATACATGTAGCGCTTTTCAAAATTTCAATTAGATCAAAAGTTATTGCAATAAAAAATTTCACATTTTTTGGATATTTGGCAGGGGAGACGTCATGAACAGGGAAAAATTTCTAACTCCTATTCCAACCAAACTCAATTTTCTTATGTAAAATCCGACGCTGATCACGAATACATGTAGCGCTTTTCAAAATTTCAATTAGATCAAAAGTTATTGCAATAAAAAATTTCACATTTTTTGGATATTTGGCAGAGGAGACATCATGAACAGGGAAACAATTTCTAACTCCTATTCAAACCAAACTCAATTTTCTTATGTAAAATCCGACGCTGATACCGAATACAATTAGCGCTTTTCAAAATTTCAATTAGATCAAAAGTTATTGCAATAAAAAATTTCACATTTTTTGGATATTTGGCAGGGGAGACGTCATGAACAGGGAAAAATTTCTAACTCCTATTCCAACCAAACTCAATTTTCTTATGTAAAATCCGACGCTGATCACGAATACATGTAGCGCTTTTCAAAATTTCAATTAGATCAAAAGTTATTGCAATAAAAAATTTCACATTTTTTGGATATTTGGCAGGGGAGACGTCATGAACAGGGAAAAAATTTCTAACTCCTATTCCAACCAAACTCAATTTTCTTATGTAAAATCCGACGCTGATCACGAATACATGTAGCGCTTTTCAAAATTTCAATTAGATCAAAAGTTATTTCAATAAAAAATTTCACATTTTTTGGATATTTGGCAGGGGAGACGTCATGAACAGGGAAAAATTTCTAACTCCTATTCCAACCAAACTCAATTTTCTTATGTAAAATCCGACGCTGATCACGAATACATGTAGCGCTTTTCAAAATTTCAATTAGATCAAAAGTTATTGCAATAAAAAATTTCACATTTTTTGGATATTTGGCAGGGAGACGTCATGAACAGGGAAAAATTTCTAACTCCTATTCCAACCAAACTCAATTTTCTTATGTAAAATCCGACGCTGATCACGAATACATGTAGCGCTTTTCAAAATTTCAATTAGATCAAAAGTTATTGCAATAAAAAATTTCACATTTTTTGGATATTTGGCAGGGGAGACGTCATGAACAGGGAAAAATTTCTAACTCCTATTCCAACCAAACTCAATTTTCTTATGTAAAATCCGACGCTGATCACGAATACATGTAGCGCTTTTCAAAATTTCAATTAGATCAAAAGTTATTGCAATAAAAAATTTCACATTTTTTGGATATTTGGCAGGGGAGACGTCATGAACAGGGAAAAATTTCTAACTCCTATTCCAACCAAACTCAATTTTCTTATGTAAAATCCGACGCTGATCACGAATACATGTAGCGCTTTTCAAAATTTCAATTAGATCAAAAGTTATTGCAATAAAAAATTTCACATTTTTTGGATATTTGGCAGGGGAGACGTCATGAACAGGGAAAAATTTCTAACTCCTATTCCAACCAAACTCAATTTTCTTATGTAAAATCCGACGCTGATCACGAATACATGTAGCGCTTTTCAAAATTTCAATTAGATCAAAAGTTATTGCAATAAAAAATTTCACATTTTTTGGATATTTGGCAGGGGAGACGTCATGAACAGGGAAAAAATTTCTAACTCCTATTCCAACCAAACTCAATTTTCTTATGTAAAATCCGACGCTGATCACGAATACATGTAGCGCTTTTCAAAATTTCAATTAGATCAAAAGTTATTGCAATAAAAAATTTCACATTTTTTGGATATTTGGCAGGGGAGACGTCATGAACAGGGAAAAATTTCTAACTCCTATTCCAACCAAACTCAATTTTCTTATGTAAAATCCGACGCTGATCACGAATACATGTAGCGCTTTTCAAAATTTCAATTAGATCAAAAGTTATTGCAATAAAAAATTTCACATTTTTTGGATATTTGGCAGGGAGACGTCATGAACAGGGAAAAATTTCTAACTCCTATTCCAACCAAACTCAATTTTCTTATGTAAAATCCGACGCTGATCACGAATACATGTAGCGCTTTTCAAAATTTCAATTAGATCAAAAGTTATTGCAATAAAAAATTTCACATTTTTTGGATATTTGGCAGGGGAGACGTCATGAACAGGGAAAAAATTTCTAACTCCTATTCCAACCAAACTCAATTTTCTTATGTAAAATCCGACGCTGATCACGAATACATGTAGCGCTTTTCAAAATTTCAATTAGATCAAAAGTTATTGCAATAAAAAATTTCACATTTTTTGGATATTTGGCAGGGAGACGTCATGAACAGGGAAAAATTTCTAACTCCTATTCCAACCAAACTCAATTTTCTTATGTAAAATCCGACGCTGATCACGAATACATGTAGCGCTTTTCAAAATTTCAATTAGATCAAAAGTTATTGCAATAAAAAATTTCACATTTTTTGGATATTTGGCAGGGAGACGTCATGAACAGGGAAAAAATTTCTAACTCCTATTCCAACCAAACTCAATTTTCTTATGTAAAATCCGACGCTGATCACGAATACATGTAGCGCTTTTCAAAATTTCAATTAGATCAAAAGTTATTGCAATAAAAATTTCACATTTTTTGGATATTTGGCAGGGGAGACGTCATGAACAGGGAAAAATTTCTAACTCCTATTCCAACCAAACTCAATTTTCTTATGTAAAATCCGACGCTGATCACGAATACATGTAGCGCTTTTCAAAATTTCAATTAGATCAAAAGTTATTGCAATAAAAAATTTCACATTTTTTGGATATTTGGCAGGGAGACGTCATGAACAGGGAAAAATTTCTAACTCCTATTCCAACCAAACTCAATTTTCTTATGTAAAATCCGACGCTGATCACGAATACATGTAGCGCTTTTCAAAATTTCAATTAGATCAAAAGTTATTGCAATAAAAAATTTCACATTTTTTGGATATTTGGCAGGGAGACGTCATGAACAGGGAAAAAATTTCTAACTCCTATTCCAACCAAACTCAATTTTCTTATGTAAAATCCGACGCTGATCACGAATACATGTAGCGCTTTTCAAAATTTCAATTAGATCAAAAGTTATTGCAATAAAAAATTTCACATTTTTTGGATATTTGGCAGGGGAGACGTCATGAACAGGGAAAAATTTCTAACTCCTATTCCAACCAAACTCAATTTTCTTATGTAAAATCCGACGCTGATCACGAATACATGTAGCGCTTTTCAAAATTTCAATTAGATCAAAAGTTATTGCAATAAAAAATTTCACATTTTTTGGATATTTGGCAGGGAGACGTCATGAACAGGGAAAAATTTCTAACTCCTATTCCAACCAAACTCAATTTTCTTATGTAAAATCCGACGCTGATCACGAATACATGTAGCGCTTTTCAAAATTTCAATTAGATCAAAAGTTATTGCAATAAAAAATTTCACATTTTTTGGATATTTGGCAGGGAGACGTCATGAACAGGGAAAAATTTCTAACTCCTATTCCAACCAAACTCAATTTTCTTATGTAAAATCCGACGCTGATCACGAATACATGTAGCGCTTTTCAAAATTTCAATTAGATCAAAAGTTATTGCAATAAAAATTTCACATTTTTTGGATATTTGGCAGGGGAGACGTCATGAACAGGGAAAAATTTCTAACTCCTATTCCAACCAAACTCAATTTTCTTATGTAAAATCCGACGCTGATCACGAATACATGTAGCGCTTTTCAAAATTTCAATTAGATCAAAAGTTATTGCAATAAAAAATTTCACATTTTTTGGATATTTGGCAGGGGAGACGTCATGAACAGGGAAAAAATTTCTAACTCCTATTCCAACCAAACTCAATTTTCTTATGTAAAATCCGACGCTGATCACGAATACATGTAGCGCTTTTCAAAATTTCAATTAGATCAAAAGTTATTGCAATAAAAATTTCACATTTTTTGGATATTTGGCAGGGAGACGTCATGAACAGGGAAAAAATTTCTAACTCCTATTCCAACCAAACTCAATTTTCTTATGTAAAATCCGACGCTGATCACGAATACATGTAGCGCTTTTCAAAATTTCAATTAGATCAAAAGTTATTGCAATAAAAAATTTCACATTTTTTGGATATTTGGCAGGGGAGACGTCATGAACAGGGAAAAAATTTCTAACTCCTATTCCAACCAAACTCAATTTTCTTATGTAAAATCCGACGCTGATCACGAATACATGTAGCGCTTTTCAAAATTTCAATTAGATCAAAAGTTATTGCAATAAAAAATTTCACATTTTTTGGATATTTGGCAGGGGAGACGTCATGAACAGGGAAAAATTTCTAACTCCTATTCCAACCAAACTCAATTTTCTTATGTAAAATCCGACGCTGATCACGAATACATGTAGCGCTTTTCAAAATTTCAATTAGATCAAAAGTTATTGCAATAAAAAATTTCACATTTTTTGGATATTTGGCAGGGGAGACGTCATGAACAGGGAAAAATTTCTAACTCCTATTCCAACCAAACTCAATTTTCTTATGTAAAATCCGACGCTGATCACGAATACATGTAGCGCTTTTCAAAATTTCAATTAGATCAAAAGTTATTGCAATAAAAAATTTCACATTTTTTGGATATTTGGCAGGGGAGACGTCATGAACAGGGAAAAATTTCTAACTCCTATTCCAACCAAACTCAATTTTCTTATGTAAAATCCGACGCTGATCACGAATACATGTAGCGCTTTTCAAAATTTCAATTAGATCAAAAGTTATTGCAATAAAAAATTTCACATTTTTTGGATATTTGGCAGGGGAGACGTCATGAACAGGGAAAAATTTCTAACTCCTATTCCAACCAAACTCAATTTTCTTATGTAAAATCCGACGCTGATCACGAATACATGTAGCGCTTTTCAAAATTTCAATTAGATCAAAAGTTATTGCAATAAAAATTTCACATTTTTTGGATATTTGGCAGGGGAGACGTCATGAACAGGGAAAAAATTTCTAACTCCTATTCCAACCAAACTCAATTTTCTTATGTAAAATCCGACGCTGATCACGAATACATGTAGCGCTTTTCAAAATTTCAATTAGATCAAAAGTTATTGCAATAAAAAATTTCACATTTTTTGGATATTTGGCAGGGGAGACGTCATGAACAGGGAAAAATTTCTAACTCCTATTCCAACCAAACTCAATTTTCTTATGTAAAATCCGACGCTGATCACGAATACATGTAGCGCTTTTCAAAATTTCAATTAGATCAAAAGTTATTGCAATAAAAATTTCACATTTTTTGGATATTTGGCAGGGAGACGTCATGAACAGGGAAAAAATTTCTAACTCCTATTCCAACCAAACTCAATTTTCTTATGTAAAATCCGACGCTGATCACGAATACATGTAGCGCTTTTCAAAATTTCAATTAGATCAAAAGTTATTGCAATAAAAAATTTCACATTTTTTGGATATTTGGCAGGGGAGACGTCATGAACAGGGAAAAATTTCTAACTCCTATTCCAACCAAACTCAATTTTCTTATGTAAAATCCGACGCTGATCACGAATACATGTAGCGCTTTTCAAAATTTCAATTAGATCAAAAGTTATTGCAATAAAAATTTCACATTTTTTGGATATTTGGCAGGGGAGACGTCATGAACAGGGAAAAATTTCTAACTCCTATTCCAACCAAACTCAATTTTCTTATGTAAAATCCGACGCTGATCACGAATACATGTAGCGCTTTTCAAAATTTCAATTAGATCAAAAGTTATTGCAATAAAAAATTTCACATTTTTTGGATATTTGGCAGGGAGACGTCATGAACAGGGAAAAAATTTCTAACTCCTATTCCAACCAAACTCAATTTTCTTATGTAAAATCCGACGCTGATCACGAATACATGTAGCGCTTTTCAAAATTTCAATTAGATCAAAAGTTATTGCAATAAAAAATTTCACATTTTTTGGATATTTGGCAGGGGAGACGTCATGAACAGGGAAAAATTTCTAACTCCTATTCCAACCAAACTCAATTTTCTTATGTAAAATCCGACGCTGATCACGAATACATGTAGCGCTTTTCAAAATTTCAATTAGATCAAAAGTTATTGCAATAAAAAATTTCACATTTTTTGGATATTTGGCAGGGAGACGTCATGAACAGGGAAAAATTTCTAACTCCTATTCCAACCAAACTCAATTTTCTTATGTAAAATCCGACGCTGATCACGAATACATGTAGCGCTTTTCAAAATTTCAATTAGATCAAAAGTTATTGCAATAAAAAATTTCACATTTTTTGGATATTTGGCAGGGGAGACGTCATGAACAGGGAAAAATTTCTAACTCCTATTCCAACCAAACTCAATTTTCTTATGTAAAATCCGACGCTGATCACGAATACATGTAGCGCTTTTCAAAATTTCAATTAGATCAAAAGTTATTGCAATAAAAAATTTCACATTTTTTGGATATTTGGCAGGGGAGACGTCATGAACAGGGAAAAATTTCTAACTCCTATTCCAACCAAACTCAATTTTCTTATGTAAAATCCGACGCTGATCACGAATACATGTAGCGCTTTTCAAAATTTCAATTAGATCAAAAGTTATTGCAATAAAAAATTTCACATTTTTTGGATATTTGGCAGGGGAGACGTCATGAACAGGGAAAAATTTCTAACTCCTATTCCAACCAAACTCAATTTTCTTATGTAAAATCCGACGCTGATCACGAATACATGTAGCGCTTTTCAAAATTTCAATTAGATCAAAAGTTATTGCAATAAAAAATTTCACATTTTTTGGATATTTGGCAGGGAGACGTCATGAACAGGGAAAAATTTCTAACTCCTATTCCAACCAAACTCAATTTTCTTATGTAAAATCCGACGCTGATCACGAATACATGTAGCGCTTTTCAAAATTTCAATTAGATCAAAAGTTATTGCAATAAAAAATTTCACATTTTTTGGATATTTGGCAGGGAGACGTCATGAACAGGGAAAAATTTCTAACTCCTATTCCAACCAAACTCAATTTTCTTATGTAAAATCCGACGCTGATCACGAATACATGTAGCGCTTTTCAAAATTTCAATTAGATCAAAAGTTATTGCAATAAAAAATTTCACATTTTTTGGATATTTGGCAGGGGAGACGTCATGAACAGGGAAAAATTTCTAACTCCTATTCCAACCAAACTCAATTTTCTTATGTAAAATCCGACGCTGATCACGAATACATGTAGCGCTTTTCAAAATTTCAATTAGATCAAAAGTTATTGCAATAAAAAATTTCACATTTTTTGGATATTTGGCAGGGGAGACGTCATGAACAGGGAAAAATTTCTAACTCCTATTCCAACCAAACTCAATTTTCTTATGTAAAATCCGACGCTGATCACGAATACATGTAGCGCTTTTCAAAATTTCAATTAGATCAAAAGTTATTGCAATAAAAAATTTCACATTTTTTGGATATTTGGCAGGGGAGACGTCATGAACAGGGAAAAATTTCTAACTCCTATTCCAACCAAACTCAATTTTCTTATGTAAAATCCGACGCTGATCACGAATACATGTAGCGCTTTTCAAAATTTCAATTAGATCAAAAGTTATTGCAATAAAAAATTTCACATTTTTTGGATATTTGGCAGGGAGACGTCATGAACAGGGAAAAATTTCTAACTCCTATTCCAACCAAACTCAATTTTCTTATGTAAAATCCGACGCTGATCACGAATACATGTAGCGCTTTTCAAAATTTCAATTAGATCAAAAGTTATTGCAATAAAAAATTTCACATTTTTTGGATATTTGGCAGGGGAGACGTCATGAACAGGGAAAAATTTCTAACTCCTATTCCAACCAAACTCAATTTTCTTATGTAAAATCCGACGCTGATCACGAATACATGTAGCGCTTTTCAAAATTTCAATTAGATCAAAAGTTATTGCAATAAAAAATTTCACATTTTTTGGATATTTGGCAGGGGAGACGTCATGAACAGGGAAAAATTTCTAACTCCTATTCCAACCAAACTCAATTTTCTTATGTAAAATCCGACGCTGATCACGAATACATGTAGCGCTTTTCAAAATTTCAATTAGATCAAAAGTTATTGCAATAAAAAATTTCACATTTTTTGGATATTTGGCAGGGAGACGTCATGAACAGGGAAAAATTTCTAACTCCTATTCCAACCAAACTCAATTTTCTTATGTAAAATCCGACGCTGATCACGAATACATGTAGCGCTTTTCAAAATTTCAATTAGATCAAAAGTTATTGCAATAAAAAATTTCACATTTTTTGGATATTTGGCAGGGAGACGTCATGAACAGGGAAAAATTTCTAACTCCTATTCCAACCAAACTCAATTTTCTTATGTAAAATCCGACGCTGATCACGAATACATGTAGCGCTTTTCAAAATTTCAATTAGATCAAAAGTTATTGCAAAAAAAATTTCACATTTTTTGGATATTTGGCAGGGGAGACGTCATGAACAGGGAAAAATTTCTAACTCCTATTCCAACCAAACTCAATTTTCTTATGTAAAATCCGACGCTGATCACGAATACATGTAGCGCTTTTCAAAATTTCAATTAGATCAAAAGTTATTGCAATAAAAAATTTCACATTTTTTGGATATTTGGCAGGGAGACGTCATGAACAGGGAAAAAATTTCTAACTCCTATTCCAACCAAACTCAATTTTCTTATGTAAAATCCGACGCTGATCACGAATACATGTAGCGCTTTTCAAAATTTCAATTAGATCAAAAGTTATTGCAATAAAAAATTTCACATTTTTTGGATATTTGGCAGGGGAGACGTCATGAACAGGGAAAAATTTCTAACTCCTATTCCAACCAAACTCAATTTTCTTATGTAAAATCCGACGCTGATCACGAATACATGTAGCGCTTTTCAAAATTTCAATTAGATCAAAAGTTATTGCAATAAAAAATTTCACATTTTTTGGATATTTGGCAGGGAGACGTCATGAACAGGGAAAAATTTCTAACTCCTATTCCAACCAAACTCAATTTTCTTATGTAAAATCCGACGCTGATCACGAATACATGTAGCGCTTTTCAAAATTTCAATTAGATCAAAAGTTATTGCAATAAAAAATTTCACATTTTTTGGATATTTGGCAGGGAGACGTCATGAACAGGGAAAAATTTCTAACTCCTATTCCAACCAAACTCAATTTTCTTATGTAAAATCCGACGCTGATCACGAATACATGTAGCGCTTTTCAAAATTTCAATTAGATCAAAAGTTATTGCAATAAAAAATTTCACATTTTTTGGATATTTGGCAGGGGAGACGTCATGAACAGGGAAAAATTTCTAACTCCTATTCCAACCAAACTCAATTTTCTTATGTAAAATCCGACGCTGATCACGAATACATGTAGCGCTTTTCAAAATTTCAATTAGATCAAAAGTTATTGCAATAAAAAATTTCACATTTTTTGGATATTTGGCAGGGAGACGTCATGAACAGGGAAAAATTTCTAACTCCTATTCCAACCAAACTCAATTTTCTTATGTAAAATCCGACGCTGATCACGAATACATGTAGCGCTTTTCAAAATTTCAATTAGATCAAAAGTTATTGCAATAAAAAATTTCACATTTTTTGGATATTTGGCAGGGAGACGTCATGAACAGGGAAAAATTTCTAACTCCTATTCCAACCAAACTCAATTTTCTTATGTAAAATCCGACGCTGATCACGAATACATGTAGCGCTTTTCAAAATTTCAATTAGATCAAAAGTTATTGCAATAAAAATTTCACATTTTTTGGATATTTGGCAGGGGAGACGTCATGAACAGGGAAAAATTTCTAACTCCTATTCCAACCAAACTCAATTTTCTTATGTAAAATCCGACGCTGATCACGAATACATGTAGCGCTTTTCAAAATTTCAATTAGATCAAAAGTTATTGCAATAAAAATTTCACATTTTTTGGATATTTGGCAGGGAGACGTCATGAACAGGGAAAAATTTCTAACTCCTATTCCAACCAAACTCAATTTTCTTATGTAAAATCCGACGCTGATCACGAATACATGTAGCGCTTTTCAAAATTTCAATTAGATCAAAAGTTATTGCAATAAAAAATTTCACATTTTTTGGATATTTGGCAGGGAGACGTCATGAACAGGGAAAAATTTCTAACTCCTATTCCAACCAAACTCAATTTTCTTATGTAAAATCCGACGCTGATCACGAATACATGTAGCGCTTTTCAAAATTTCAATTAGATCAAAAGTTATTGCAATAAAAATTTCACATTTTTTGGATATTTGGCAGGGAGACGTCATGAACAGGGAAAAATTTCTAACTCCTATTCCAACCAAACTCAATTTTCTTATGTAAAATCCGACGCTGATCACGAATACATGTAGCGCTTTTCAAAATTTCAATTAGATCAAAAGTTATTGCAATAAAAATTTCACATTTTTTGGATATTTGGCAGGGGAGACGTCATGAACAGGGAAAAATTTCTAACTCCTATTCCAACCAAACTCAATTTTCTTATGTAAAATCCGACGCTGATCACGAATACATGTAGCGCTTTTCAAAATTTCAATTAGATCAAAAGTTATTGCAATAAAAAATTTCACATTTTTTGGATATTTGGCAGGGAGACGTCATGAACAGGGAAAAATTTCTAACTCCTATTCCAACCAAACTCAATTTTCTTATGTAAAATCCGACGCTGATCACGAATACATGTAGCGCTTTTCAAAATTTCAATTAGATCAAAAGTTATTGCAATAAAAAATTTCACATTTTTTGGATATTTGGCAGGGAGACGTCATGAACAGGGAAAAATTTCTAACTCCTATTCCAACCAAACTCAATTTTCTTATGTAAAATCCGACGCTGATCACGAATACATGTAGCGCTTTTCAAAATTTCAATTAGATCAAAAGTTATTGCAATAAAAATTTCACATTTTTTGGATATTTGGCAGGGAGACGTCATGAACAGGGAAAAATTTCTAACTCCTATTCCAACCAAACTCAATTTTCTTATGTAAAATCCGACGCTGATCACGAATACATGTAGCGCTTTTCAAAATTTCAATTAGATCAAAAGTTATTGCAATAAAAAATTTCACATTTTTTGGATATTTGGCAGGGAGACGTCATGAACAGGGAAAAATTTCTAACTCCTATTCCAACCAAACTCAATTTTCTTATGTAAAATCCGACGCTGATCACGAATACATGTAGCGCTTTTCAAAATTTCAATTAGATCAAAAGTTATTGCAATAAAAATTTCACATTTTTTGGATATTTGGCAGGGGAGACGTCATGAACAGGGAAAAAATTTCTAACTCCTATTCCAACCAAACTCAATTTTCTTATGTAAAATCCGACGCTGATCACGAATACATGTAGCGCTTTTCAAAATTTCAATTAGATCAAAAGTTATTGCAATAAAAAATTTCACATTTTTTGGATATTTGGCAGGGGAGACGTCATGAACAGGGAAAAATTTCTAACTCCTATTCCAACCAAACTCAATTTTCTTATGTAAAATCCGACGCTGATCACGAATACATGTAGCGCTTTTCAAAATTTCAATTAGATCAAAAGTTATTGCAATAAAAAATTTCACATTTTTTGGATATTTGGCAGGGGAGACGTCATGAACAGGGAAAAATTTCTAACTCCTATTCCAACCAAACTCAATTTTCTTATGTAAAATCCGACGCTGATCACGAATACATGTAGCGCTTTTCAAAATTTCAATTAGATCAAAAGTTATTGCAATAAAAAATTTCACATTTTTTGGATATTTGGCAGGGGAGACGTCATGAACAGGGAAAAATTTCTAACTCCTATTCCAACCAAACTCAATTTTCTTATGTAAAATCCGACGCTGATCACGAATACATGTAGCGCTTTTCAAAATTTCAATTAGATCAAAAGTTATTGCAATAAAAAATTTCACATTTTTTGGATATTTGGCAGGGAGACGTCATGAACAGGGAAAAATTTCTAACTCCTATTCCAACCAAACTCAATTTTCTTATGTAAAATCCGACGCTGATCACGAATACATGTAGCGCTTTTCAAAATTTCAATTAGATCAAAAGTTATTGCAATAAAAAAATTTCACATTTTTTGGATATTTGGCAGGGGAGACGTCATGAACAGGGAAAAACTTTTCTAACTCCTATTCCAACCAAACTCAATTTTCTTATGTAAAATCCGACGCTGATCACGAATACATGTAGCGCTTTTCAAAATTTCAATTAGATCAAAAGTTATTGCAATAAAAAATTTCACATTTTTTGGATATTTGGCAGGGTCTAGACGTCATGAACAGGGAAAAAATTTCTAACTCCTATTCCAACCAAACTCAATTTTCTTATGTAAAATCCGACGCTGATCACGAATACATGTAGCGCTTTTCAAAATTTCAATTAGATCAAAAGTTATTGCAATAAAAATTTCACATTTTTTGGATATTTGGCAGGGAGACGTCATGAACAGGGAAAAATTTCTAACTCCTATTCCAACCAAACTCAATTTTCTTATGTAAAATCCGACGCTGATCACGAATACATGTAGCTTTTCAAAATTTCAATTAGATCAAAAGTTATTGCAATAAAAATTTCACATTTTTTGGATATTTGGCAGGGGAGACGTCATGAACAAAAAATTTCTAACTCCTATTCCAACCAAACTCAATTTTCTTATGTAAAATCCGACGCTGATCACGAATACATGTAGCGCTTTTCAAAATTTCAATTAGATCAAAAGTTATTGCAATAAAAATTTCACATTTTTGGATATTTGGCAGGGAGACGTCATGAACAGGGAAAAAATTTCTAACTCCTATTCCAACCAAACTCAATTTTCTTATGTAAAATCCGACGCTGATCACGAATACATGTAGCGCTTTTCAAAATTTCAATTAGATCAAAAGTTATTGCAATAAAAATTTTCACATTTTTGGATATTTGGCAGGAGACGTCATGAACAGGGAAAAATTTCTAACTCCTATTCCAACCAAACTCAATTTTCTTATGTAAAATCCGACGCTGATCACGAATACATGTAGCGCTTTTCAAAATTTCAATTAGATCAAAAGTTATTGCAATAAAAA
>BMAO01007111.1:0-159652 GCA_019973975.1 Trichonephila clavata
ATCCGAACTCTTGCGAAATTGATCCCAGTTAGTGTGATTATCCGCGACAAAACTCGAAATCATTTTTTAAAAGAGTGCGATTAACGCTTTCCGTTTGATTAGCTTGTGGACGATATACCACAGTTTTAACGTGTTTATGTTCAACCTGCTACATACTTGCTCAAAAACTTCGGATATCATTTGGGGCCGTTGTCGGGACTAATTTAACAGGAGCTCCATAACGCGCAATATAATTCTCAAAAAATGCATTGGCAATTGCTTTAGCCAAAGCTTTCCTTAAGGGAACTATTTCAACCAATTTAGAAAAATTATCTGTATTTACTAAAATAAATTTATAGCGTTCTGGACTAGTTGCAGGGTATGGGCCTAATAAATCTAAAGATACGATTTCATTCGGAAAATTCGTTACTATCGGAATTAATTGACCAGCTGGTAATCCGTTTTTATAATTGACTTTTTGGCATTGGTCGCAGGTTGCTACATATTTATAAATGTATTTCCTCATGTACGGGAAATAACACGCGTCTTTTAATTTTAAGTAGGTTTTCTTTTTGCCTAAATGGCCTGCCATCGGCGAGTCATGCAATTCTCGGATAACATCTTTACGTAATGTTTTAGGTATAAATACCCTTAATTCACCTAGTGTGGTTGTATATTTTGCATAATATAGCAATCCGTCTATCAATTTAAAGTCTCGGGACCAATTTCTACAGATTGATTCATTAATGGAACTATCGTCCGGATTTTCCAAAAACTTCACGATGTGACCTAGCTCCGGATCATTTCTCTGTTCCTCTCTCAACTGTTCTCTAGACGATAATACTAACGATCTAATCACCGCACAAGACCCTTTGGTTCTTCATTACTTTCTAACGGGTTCCTAGACAACATATCAGACACTAAATTTTGCGTACCTCGGCGATGTTCCCATTCTACATTAAAATTTGCCAACTTAAGCGTCCACCTTATCATTCTAGACGACAAATTCTTTCCATTCGTTAATTTGGTAAGTGCAGCATGGTCTGTTATTACTTTAACCGGCAAGGATCCGAAATACGTGCGATATTTATTTAATGCCCATATATGACAGCTAAACATTCACGTTCCGTCACACTATAGTTTCTTTCTGCGCGGTTTAAAGTTCTCGAGGCAAACGCCATAGGCCTATTATTCTGTGTCAATACTGCTACTACCCCCACTGAACTAGCATCCGTATAAAGTTCAAAAGCTTGGGAAAAATCTGGTAATTGTAAAACTGGAGCTTCTGTCAGGGCTTTCTTAATACGATCAAAGGCTTCCTGCGCTGATTCCAACCAACGGAACAGAGTTTTTTCGTTTTAAATTATATAAGGGTTCACACATGTCTGCGTAGTTTTTAATAAACTTTTGATACCAACCAGTCATTCCTAAAAATTTTGCTACCTGTTTTGCAGTTTTCGGAGGTTTTATTTCAATAATTGCTTTTACTTTCTCCTCATCTGTTTTAACTCCTTCTTTATTAATAACTAAACCCAAATAACGTAATTGTTCCCTCGCGAAATGACATTTCTCACGATTCAACGTTAAACTAGCCTCCTGCAACAATCTGAATACTTCTTGTAAGTGCTCTACATGGCGTTCAAAAGATGGAGATGAAATAATCACGTCATCCATATAACAGTGGGCAAAACGCCCGAGGACTGGCTTGAGAATCATTTCTATTGCCCTTTGAAAATTTGGAGCTGCCCCCGAAAGGCCAAATGGCATGCGAGTAAATGCAAAAGTACCATTTTTTGTAACAAACGCCGTCTTATGAACATCTTTGGGGTCTACTGCCATCTGAAAGTATCCGCTGCGTAAATCAAGCGATGACATAATTTCGGTGTGTGGAATATTAGTGATCAAATCATCAAAATGGTAGCGGATATCGCGGATATCTCGTGATCGCATTTAATTTCCTATAATCTATTACAAACCTATAAGCTTCTGGGTCATCTAACGGCAACCTGTTTTTCTTCCGAGATAAAACAACTGGAGATGCGTAGGGCGATGTTGTTGGAACTATTGTTCCATCGTTCAACATCTTCTGAACATGGTAGTCAATGATACCCTGTTTGACCCTGTCATAGCGAAAAGGTCTCGAAAAAACAGGAGGACTATAACCCGTGTCAATTTCATGACAAAACACATGTGTCAGACCAGGCTTAAGTGAAAACAACCCATGAAATTCCTTAAACAAAATCTGTAATTTTTGTTTTTGTTCTGAATTTAACTTAGTGTTCGATAAATCTATCTGAACCGGTTAGTCCGAAATTGCCACTTTTTCAATTTGCGAATCCGGAATGGTTAACGATTTAGACAGAAAGTCCAAACTAATCTTTGCATGTGACATAAAATCAATACCTAGGATGCATGGATATTGCATCTCAGCAATCACATGAAATTTCCACAACTTCGAAAATTCTCTTATTTTAATTCTTAACTCAACTGTGCCTAAATTTCTGCATTGTGACCCTTGAGCCGTAACTACTTCAGCTAACGATTTTTTAATAGGACAAAAAGAAAAATATGATCGGTATGTTTTTTCTGAAATAAATGACTTTTCTGCACCTGTATCCCAGAGCGCTTTTAGAAAAGTATCATGCAAAAGAATCGGCACATACGGAAGATCAACTGGTGATAATCGCAATGAATTAAGTTTAATTCTATTAGGAAGATTTGACTTAACTAGCGATCGTTTACCTCCCGCAACACGATCGCTTAGAAGTTTAAATTGGCATTTCTTTGCCTTTCGCTGTTGCAATCAACACGCCTCCAATTCTGCTTTGCTGAATCATCATTAGGACCCTTCCTAACCACCATCCTACGGTTCTGATACCGGTCTGTTCGCTGATTTGGCTGATTCTAGCGATTTCCTCCCTCGAATCCTTGATTTTGATAATTACGACGAGAAAAATTATTCGCACCCCTACCTAGTCCTCTTTGATCATTTTGACTATTTCCGACCCCAGTATCTCTCCAATTTCTATTATTCCTTCTTTCCTCAGGATTCCTACTCATATCCCAACTTCGTCTAGCAAAATTATTACTCGAACCCTGGTTTTCCCTGCAGCTATGACGTTCCTCATACCGGTCTACCAACTCTACTAACTGAGCTTTCGTTGTGGGGTTTCGAACTTCTAAATAATCCATTATTTGGGGTTCTAGTCGCACTACTATGTGATCGACCAATTTTTTCTCATCATAATTCAAATTTAAAGCTTTATGAATCTTTAATAGCTGAAAAATAAAGTCTGACGGGGCTTGACCTCTCCGTTGTTTCGATGAAAAAAACTGAGCCTCTAACTCTGATTTATTCCGTATTACCGGAAAACTATCTGACAATTTCTTTTTAAGCGTTGCAAATGCAGTCGCTTCTTCATTTACACACTCGAACCCTATAACGTCAAACCAGTCTAACTCTCTCCCAAATAAATGACCTTTTAAATATGCACATGATAGATTCGCCGGTATTTCATAGTAGGCTATATTGTCATCTATATTAGATATAAACTCAGATACATTTTCTTTACCCGAAAAAAATAATTCCGGCAAAACTTTAAATCCTGCACTTGCTCTTAATTCCGGTATTTCGTTTGGGCGCCAGTGTCGTAGTCTCTCACTACCCCTATGATTATTAACTCCTCTTCGCATATTATCTAAATCTGAATATGTTGGATCCATAATGAATTACAACCAATTTAATAAATCAATCTTATTTATTTATCTTTCTTAATAGAGAAATACACAAATATTATTCAGACTATAAGAACAACAAATTACAGTGGAGTGTGAGAAGAACCCGATTATAAACGACAGAATACTAACTGAAACCACGGAGAATAACGTATACACTCAAACTACGCATTTATATCTAATTTATGAAAATAACAGACCTGATACCTTTTTAAGGCAGGTTTCTCTAATACTGGATTGCTCTAAGGAGCGACTTCAATCTTTGATATCTTCAGTTCCGTCCCGAACCGAATTAATGAACCTTTTTCAATAGTCTTCCCCCAGCGAATATACTTCCACTAGTTAAACTAATCTCTCAGAATCACCTTCTTAATCAACCTCGTAGTCATCCTCACTCTCCTCATTTCATTTCTCCCTTTTATATCTTTTTCAAACTCGCTAAACCCGAAACTATCTTGTTTGCATAAGTCACACTTTTGGCTCTCGGCGGAGATTGGTTAAAATAAATAAAATATTTAAAGATGTGAGAGAAGTTTAGTGAAACGCGTAAGCACCCGTCACAGGTGTGTATCTAGATGTATCTGAAATCCTAGCTTACATTATATGACTCTTTTCACCTTTAAATACGTAATATTTAATGATGTTCTTGGCTTAATTCCGTATATTTTGTTCTCCACAGACCCTTATATGCTTATCATCTGATTCTAGTATAAATCCGGAATAGTATGCAAACAGGACGCTGAATCAATCTTAGACAATTCAATTCGTATGTTCAATATACCACTTTAATCTTACCACTCTAGACTAGATGTTTAGAGAAACACAGACTGTGTGAGGTACTCGGATGTTCAATTCTTCCATATGAAGTACTCGTAAATGTTTTCTTAATAAGTGACGTCGTAGGTAGCCATAGATTAACAGTTGAGTAAGTCACTTTTCGATTCTCACAAGGCTCTTGTAAAACCCAGAACAGGCCTTCAGATAATTATTTGATATTGTTCCCGTAATCGAGAAATTATCGAATGATCAATGCAAAAGAAATGAGAGACCTCTTGGATTGATTGTTTTCTTCTAATGCATCCAATAACATGTCATAACTATTTGTCATTCGTCTTCTTTCAATCTTAAACCGATAACCGATTGGTTAGGGTCACGAATTCGTCACCGGCATAAAATCTATCAATCCATAGGTTCGAGTCTTGAAGACTTGCCGTACTGAGAGGTTGATACATGTTAACTCTATAGAGGCTCAAACTCCTCAAAATACCATGGTGTGAAAGTTTGAAGAGCAAGATTGTCTTCGGTACTTGACCGCAGTTCAAAATTACGTCTCCTGTTGCCCTCGTGAAGCTTCAGAGTGAGAGGCAAATAAACAATATATCAATCATAAAAAATAAATCTATGAATGCATAGAAGCATTTGTATTAGCTAAAGCTTAATTTGCTAAAGTTCGGGCTGTGATTCGTGAGAGGCTGTTATATAAGACAACTGCAACGATTTTAAGCCACTCAAATTCAATAATGATTCCGAAAAAAATGTACTCTTATACTTAGAGTTAGTAATAAAAGTCAGTATATGTTATACCCACCACATGAAATTATATATAACTATATATACATGTATAATATATATTATAAAATAATGTATTCACACACAATTATACTAATAACACATAGAAAAGGAAATGAACCATTATTTAATCATGGTGATCAATATTACTCAAAATTTTACAAAATATCTATGCATAAGCAAGGAATTTTATTTCTAATAATTTGTTTATAAATCGATGAAAAGTAACAAAAACTAGAAATATTCTTCGTAGTTTATTATTTCAGAAGTTGAATTCATTGGTTAATATTTCTAAAAGTTAAGCGAATAGAGACAATTGGTTTTGAGTAATTTTGATGATTTTCATTGATCATAGTATCATTGTTTAGGAAATGTTTATTTCTTCTTTTGAACTTTGAAGAATTTAACAATCCAAACATACCAACGATTGGTTTTTCTAATCAAACATAAAATTATATGTTTCGTGGAAACAAAATTGAATCCCCATCATTACGTACAGAGATGAGTGCATGAAACTATTCTTCTCCAACAGCTTAATGAATAACTTAGCTGAGAGAGAGATCAAATACGAAAGACCATCGTAATTTGAAAAATTCTAGTAATTACCTTTAAATAAAAATGGAGGTTTTTTTTTCTACAAACACAAGGAACTGTAATTATCCTGAAAACAATGCCTTGATTTTAAGCGTTAAACACACACAGTTAGTGTTATTTCTCGTTACATATACACTCCGTGAATTTGAAAATGCGGCATCAAGGAGTGACTAGAAAGTGAAGAACGTCGGCAAACAGAGAAGGATACAATTAATAGTATTTATGATTTATTTTGAAATGACGCTCCAAATACAAAACGAGAACTAAGTCAGCTCAGTATATTGTCAGACCACCGGTTACTGCGATACACGAAACAACACGTGTAGGCAATGAAGTACGAATGGTGTCCTCTTTTTATCATTTTTTTCAAACTTGCCACACAAACACAGACGTGTCTAGGGGGTGTCATCTCATATTTGACCCTTGCCTTTCACAGTCTAATAACTATACTTTTCGTATCTGTCTGCTAAAACTGTCTCCTTTGGTGGAGCCCTAATATTCTCTGTTATTACGCGTGTCTTTAAAAACAAGAAAAAAAATTTTCCAAGATGATTTTTCTAGTAGAAATAACGAGACTGTGATATATCTCATTCTGTTTGGAGGTTTCTTTTCTTATATCCTAGTCAAAAGATACACTGGAGAGATGCGCATTGCACACCATTTGCATTACATAGGGGTACTTACCCTAAATTTGCATAATTTTGTGATCATTTCTTGGTGTTGCATTTTCAATCTCACGTAATAATATTTAAAAAAATAAAAGAGACTCACGCCACTTTTCCTCAAGCCATAGATGCAACAAAGATGAATAGGTCTCCAAAATATTCCGATTCAAAAACTGATTCTCATATTTCAATAAGAATTTTTAGCGCCTTTGAAGATAGTTTACAAAGATTTCGAGTAGTACTAACAAAACGCAAAAAGAATCCCTCCTTTCAAAAAAGGATCTGTATTTTCAAAAGAAAATCTCCGAGAAATCTCCTTTCACGGATACGTTTTAGTGAATAAGACCAGTCCTTATTCACTCAAGGAAAAAAAACTGCGCATTCCACTTTTCTTAAAACACGTCGTATGAGAGCGGCTTAAAGAATATTTGGTAGAAAAGGAGCCTGGAAATCGTCTTAAAACTGTGATTGGATTTGAAAGACACCCATTTTGAAGGGGCGGATACAATTCAGAAACAATGCTCTTTTTTTAATATTTCTAACTGCTTTTTCTTACGCATTGTGTTTTCTGTGAGTGCATTTTCATAAATAAACGTCTTTTAAAGAAAGTAGAAAAGAGTGGGAAGCTATTTTCAAATTCATGACGATTGAGAGATCATGAGGAAATATAGGAATAGGTGTTTGTTTTATTTCATGTAGTTTACATAAAGCTCCCATCAAATGAGTTTGAAAGAGATATAAATTTTAAAGGAATCGGATAAGAAAGTCTAAGTACCTTTGATCAGCTTGAAATATTTGACTCAAGGAAAGAGAGGCTCTCTTTATTTGAAGGCAGAGAAAATATATTTTCATATCAAACACTCCAAAATCATTTAAAAGAGAAAGAAAAATCTTGGTCTAAATGTAGGTATTATATTTAATCTGATTTGCAATTAATGGGAGTTTTCAATTAAAAAAACACAATTTGTCAGAAAAACAATTAAAATGGCTCCTGTCTTTTGTTGTTAAAGAAACAATAAATCGTATTTTTTTCCTTATTAAATGTTCCTACTTCAAATAATGCATAAAAGTAAGTTATTTCAGAACACTTAAATTAAATAGTAGGTCCATTTATTAATCCCACAGGCGTTGTGTGTGTGACAGCAACATTTACTGATTATGAGAATCTTGCTAATTGAGCTCTCGAAGAGTTGTCATTTTTTTTTAAAGAAGGACAATTTGAAGTATCTGTTTCAGTAATATTTTTAAAGATCCTGGATCGACTGATTGTTTATTAGCGTCGTCCTCTAAAACAACGCTATTGGCGTGAGTCTCGATCTAATACCAAGAATATCAACTGAGCTGACACCCTAGTCTCCAAACCCCACTGACTTGAAGACATTGAGCTTCAACAAATTAAACATGCATCAGTACTCGATAGAAATACCAAAGGGTTACTAGTTCGTGACAAGAACCATTGGACTACCCTGGACACTCAAAAGGGAGAACAAAAAAGGATGTCCATTGAATATGGTGTCATCTTTTCTATCAGTATGAGAACCATGTCTATATCTCATTAAAATCTTCTAGTTTAATTTAAATTGCCTGTAACTGATTTGATAGAATTCCTTGTCATACGCAAAGGAAAAATGACTGAACCAGAGTTAATTTTAAGTCTCTTGAGCATAAGCAATTCTTAAATCTGATATTTTCGCTATCCTTAATTTTTCCTTTTGCCATTTTGTATTATATATATATATATATATATATATATATATATATATATATATATATATATATATATCGTATTCCAAATTAGACATTTCATTATTTGTTTGATGTAAATCCTTCAAAGCCAAACAAAGAGAGCAAGCTCTCACTTAACACCATTGTGAGACAATTTCTTTTAAAACATCCGATGAACGTTTTCCCTTTTCGTAACTTTTGGATTATTCCTTATGTTTTTGTTTTAATTTAAGTGAAAAGCTGGAATAACTCTATTTAATAGACTTCTGGAAACATTTTACATCAGATTTCAAGTGCCAAAGAAGGTATCCGAATGAGTATTGTTCCCTCGTAAATTTTTCTCCATATCATATGAGGGCTTTGAGACACTATTAAAATAACAAAACAGAAGCTAAAACATAAAATTCCATAAGAAAATCTACTTAAGATTCAAATCCCTAATTGAACTGCTCACCTACTTATCGAGATAAAGGGAATTTTTCTTTGGTAATGTCCTTGAACCGTCGTCATTAGTCCATAAGAGGAAAGAGAAAAAGAAAGCACAGTAATATCTCGACTTACACTTATTTGGACTCACGATTTTCAAATCTCATCGATTCGTCTTTTGTCTGAGCGCTACACAACTCGATGACTCCCTCCTCGCTTCCTGTTTAGCTAATGTACATGTTTGGACGTATCGCGCGGAATTCGACGCTTAGTCATAATAATTTATTTTGAGATGTATTTCGCATTTATGGAGTGTGTGTTTGTTATTGCATGTTATAACTGTGATATCGTGTTTGTTGTATTATATCTAGGCAGGTTTGAGAGATGACTACGTGATCCAAACGAAGTAGAGTCCATGGGTCTAGAAAGGCACCCTTTTGACCCAGTTCAATCAAAACATCCATAGACAGTGTTGAGAATTTTACAAAGTCCTGTTAAATTGAAAAAGGATTACAAAGTTTAATATATATATAGATAGATTCGAACGAAGAGCATATTTTCTCAACAAAACAGGAAATAAAAAGTTATTAGCAGGCTACAAGGAAATTTTCCGGGAGAAAGAAAGATCTTTGAGACGGCAAACTACTTTGTTAGTTTTTATGAAACCTTCTATATCAAAATAACTTCGGTTTACGATTTTGTGTTTGTGTTATCTATAGACTTTATTATATATAAACATTTTTTTTCTAAATTATTTTCTTTCGCCTCCGCCCCAATTAAAAATAATTTCTATGTATATGTGAAATTATAAACCCCGAATTTGACTTCAGCGGTTATCACCGTCACTTGACCACGGTTCAAAATGACGAGGTCCGTCGCCAAAAGCCCTGGTGTAGCAGAACAGTGCGACGTTAATATTCACTCATTTATTCATTCAGAAGTTATCATACGGTGTTATCTATCGCATAAGTTTGGGGTATTACTCTATTAAAACTAAAGAGATTAATATATATTTCAACATGCATTTTTCAGGCATCGAAATGAGTGCTTTTACTTGAAGATATCCTGTCTAAAAATGGGTAGATAATGAAGAAAAAATACTTTGGGGAACTCTCCTCTTAGTCTTATAAACGATAATGAAACTAAACCCTCCTTGATGCCAAAGATGAAATAAGCAGTGAATCCGAACACTTTTATTAGATACTATATCAAATGAGTGAATTCCGATGGTGGAAAGAAAATACTGAAAGAAGAGAATCAAATCAAATCCACATTTCTTTCATTCTTCTTTTTTGACGGCATCAATTTTCTTATGATCTCAGATTCCTTAGTACCGTTAGGCAATGCTCCAAGGAATTCGATGCATTGCCGGGGACGAGTTATTTTGATAAGGCTCATTCACTCTTTACTATTTTAGGGAACTCAGTTATCTAATCATAGGATAAGTCTTGTGATTGTCCGGTCCTAGTTTCTCTAGTTCTATTTCTACCAAAACATTTCGTGCAAAATGATAAAAGCTGTTCAATTCAATTAGGCTTCAAAAGCTTCACCAGGTGTAGTGTTGATTCTGATGAGGCCTTCATCTGGCTATCGTTCAAATTCAGGAAATCTGTCATCATTTTGTAGTTCTAGTGCAACACGGACTTAACAAAATCAATAAAGTAAAACAGAACTAAACAGTAACGCAGTAACCCAAGAAAATTCACTAATATGAAAAATTAATTAGATACAAAATTCTTTATAGTATTTTCAAGTAAACTGTAATTGGAATTTTATTTGAACTTATTTCGCTTTTGTTTCGAAATTAATTTATGGATATTTTCCAGAAATTACATGCTTATCTAAATGTTAGTGTTTTAATAATAATAACAGATAAGCATTTTCATTTTCTAATAATAAAATTACCTTACAATATGCAGTATAGATCCACACACGTTCTAACGAATATGACTATAATTGAAGATTTGAAAATACTACTCTCAATCCAAAGATCACAATTCGTGACTTCATGTGAAATCTAGAGCAGGGGCAGAAATTCAGCAAAAGGTATAGAGTCAAGTATAGTACTCATTATTTGTGCAGGATTTCAAATGATCAATAATCCTTTATATTACTGCCATATGAGATGTTTCTAAAGCATACCACTGAATTATTCATTTCTTATTTAGGTTCCCAAAACTATTTCTTCTCTTCTTCATAGGGTTTACTGCTTTTGTTAAATACGGATGACGCTCTCCATGGATGTTCCAGCGATTTTTTCCTATTCCTCCCTTTCTAACCAACACTATTTTCACTTTACACTCAAGATCTCTGTTTAAATAATTAAAATAATTAGGTAACTAAGAATTGATAAAATTAGGTAACTAAGAAATTAATGACGCAGTTCGTCCAAATATGTGAGACAATAATATCAACATACCAATTTCTTTACGTATCATAAAATATATTTTAAAACTGTTTCATGTTTGACAAATGCAGGAAAGGTCCACGCAACTAATAGGTAGGTTCTTTTGGAGTAAATCGTAATTTATTCTGGAGATCTAATAAATACTACAATCTTAAAAAGAACATATTAACAGAAATCTATAACCAATTCAAAATTTACAATTGCACAACTTCAAAATTCACACACATCAATCTAAATCCCTAACCGCAATATCGAATCTAATGAAAAGCATAATCATTGTCAAGCTGTAACTCTTATATATTCTCTTCTTTATCTAAAGACAGGATGGGAAGAACCTCTTTTCAAGTTTTCTTGTGAAATAATCGTCTTTGTATCTTTTGGAATACTCTACGGATATCTAATTTTATCTCCAAATTTGGCGACTTTTGACTACCAAATTTGTCACTCTTACTCACTTAACATTATTGAGGAGTACTTTCTCACATGGCTCCTTTCACAAAGGATTTTTCCGCCCATAAGAAGCAAATAAAAAGACCAAAATTTCTGTAACAATAGTAATCTCAGTCTATGAACCTCTGTAGAGATTTCGAGTACAGTATGTAACTATTCTAATAAATTTAAACTAAACATATATTTAGGAAAAAATATTTTCTATTTTTACTACAGTAAGAAATTTATACTTATACTATTCTGATCAATTAGCAAAATTTTTTAATTCGTTTTTTATTAGAAAGTTTTATATATTCCCGTTTCAATTTACTTTAAATACATAAGTAAATGATTTTTGTGCCATTTTTAATGTTTAAATTATAAAATTCAATTTTCTAAGTTCGAACCCTGATAATTTTGTTTGTGGACCATGTGTATGCAGTGTGAAATGTCTGAAAAATTTTCAGAGGTATTAGCTTGCCTTCCCTCTTTCCAGAGTTCATTAATCGAGGCGGGCTTTTTCATATCAAGAAGGACAATGTGCATTTCTATTTATCTCTAATTAAATTTTTTTTCGAGAGGATTGCTGCACCCCATACGCACTGCCTCGGCAAAAGACGATGAACATTTTATGTTTTAGCTTTTATAAACTGTTATTCTATTTATTCTACGGATGTTTCTGCGTCAATGAAATTTTTAATGTTAAACATATTTCTTCTTTCCCAGTAGAATTTATAATTGACGCATTTTTCCTTTCAGATTAATAAGGGAGTTTACTCAGCGTTGGAACAGTTTTATAACTCTCATTTCACAACGTTTTTTTAATCATCAGATATAGGAATATTTGTCCTCAGAAAGTGAAAGAAGCAAATCCTTGGATTCACTGTTTGCTTGCGTACACCATTAAAATGTATCAGATGGTAATTTTAATTTCAAATTATAAGGTGTTACCGGGAAGTTATTCCGCAAAACATTTGCTTTTTTTTAAATGCCTTCTCGAAATGATGCTTACAATGTGTGTGTGTGTAAACATCCTCTCTATTTAACTTAATTTCCTCTAGAAATCTTCTATAAAAATTTTCTGTATTATAAAACTTCTGTATAAGTTAACTAATAGAATATTATTCATTTAAGCTCCAAAGTTTTGGGATATTTTTTAAATAGATGGTAAAATGTATTTTGTTGAGAACATAACTTGTGTAGCATTACTGTATGCAAAAATGATTTCAAGATTAATATTAAAGTTTAATTTTGGGTAAAAATAAATAGAAATTGAATGAAAAATTTTAATTTGTATACGAAAAGAATTATGAAATTTCTTTCAATATGAGAAATAATTACACTAAGCAAAATATCCTGAGTTGAACCCTATTTGAATTATTCAGAAAACATTTGTGAAAATAATATAAAAGTATTTTACCGACCAAAATTTAAAATTGGTTTCTTCTTTTCTCAATAGGTAGCATATTTGACATATTTCTCAAAACAATTTTGAAAATCCTATCTGGGATGATACAAAGGTAGACAGTAACTATTCTTTTTCAAAAACTTTTCAGTTTGGACGTAAAAATTGTGGAATTAGAAAAGGAAACAGTTCAAAACATGAATAAAAGATAATGAATGCTTATCTCAGTCAAAGGAGTGTACTAAATGATATGCACGTTTCCATCACGTCCTTTGACGACAATGAAAGAATTCACGTAATAGTGATGACAACGGAGGAACAATTTTTCATTGGCATCAATGATGAATAGGTTCCAAACATCCTCTTAAAAGTAACAATCAATGTGTCGGATAATAGATGAAATGCGGAATGTCAAGGAAGCGTACAATTATTAATAATACATGAACAACATATTTTTATTCTGTAAGGAACGCAATAGGATGACAATACCTTATTGAGATGCACAATAATAAGGTGTCGTAAGAAAATCAAGGGAATTATGATAAAAGGGGGATAAGGAAAAGATGGATAACTGGAATATTCTCCACATTCTCCTATGTATTAGAGAGAAATAGTGTTAAATACTTGTTTATAATGATGCCTTAATGTAAGACTTTGTCACTTTTATCACCATGGGAAGGGATTTCCATTCAGAAATGCATATTTTAAAATATTATTCTGAAATATCGTTGCAAAATAATCTCACAAAGTAATGCGTAGATGGGATGCTATTAAACGGTAATACATAATCACAAAATTCTATCGCATCAAAGCAAATATTTCAGGAACAGGCATCTGTGTGTCATGATTTGAATTCTTGAATAAAACTATAGGATTTAACACATGTATATAACTTAAAGAGCGACTAATTGACGTGTGGCATACGAAAACATATACATCATTTTAAACATTTAGTAGAATATCTTTTTTTTTCAAGTAAATGTTAAAAGTCCCAAATGTAGAATTGATTGATTGTTTATTAACGTCACACTCTGAAGCAACGGACCTCATCATTTTGAACCTCGGTCAAGACACTCGCTCTCCAAACTTGGATATCACGTCTACGTGAAGACTTGGATCCTCAACACAAGCCACGGTAGCTGAATTCCCATGGTCATGAATGAATGACCAACGCTCTCTCAAGTCACAGGTTACTGTTCTAATGCCCCTGAAAACCCATCATGTAGATAAATAGAAACACGTTAAATATGTCTAGTCTCAAAGTCCTGCTGTTGGCGTGATGTGGAAGTTTGGAGAGGGAGATTCACCTCAGGTTTCGTCTCCTCACTTGACTGTGGTTCAAAATTATGAGGTCCGTCACCAACAGCCCCCTAGTGAAGCTTAAAAATGAAACGGTACTGAACACTCACTCACTTGATACTCGACAGATCTAACATGTATTTACTCCTCTACATGACAAGTTTTCTGTCGCACCAGAATTCATAACCATAATAGGACACAAATAACAGGAGTTGGCTACTTTGACTTTTTACAAGGCTGGTACAGATGTTTAGGATTTTTTTAGTATATACTTTAATATTTAATTTCAGCCCCAGTATGTATATTATATATATGTAGGGTTGTGGCGTGGAGTTCTAGGGATATTTTATTGATGACACTGGTTTTTACTAAAACCAACGTTTAATGGGGAACATTTGTTACAGAACTACACACTAATGTACGAACATATAGAGATATAATGAATAACACGTTTAGACAAACTCTTCTTTCCCTTAATGGCAGTTTCTCAGTCTTGAATTCCTCGTATAGTTCTTACACAACAGTTCACAATGGTAACACTGTTCTTACATAGTTCACGATGGTTTCTGGAGTTCAGGTGATGGATGAGTGGCCTACACGTCACTCCCTTTCTAGCACTGGACAGCTGATCCTTATACGGCCAGTTTCCGATTGCTCAATCTTTTTCAGCAGCGTTGGATCTCCGACCTGCG
Organism: Trichonephila clavata; assembly: GCA_019973975.1. Classification (NCBI taxonomy): domain Eukaryota; kingdom Metazoa; phylum Arthropoda; class Arachnida; order Araneae; family Nephilidae; genus Trichonephila; species Trichonephila clavata. The sequence goes on from BMAO01007111.1 coordinate 14,926, forward strand.
CGTCAAGTCCTCACTCGTTCGCTAATCCTTTCTCTCCTCTTGTTTTCTCGCTGGTGGCTAGCGTCGCCAGTGCCCTCTGGAGAGTGGTCTATGTGAAAAATCCCACATATGTACAGGGTGAGTTGATAACAGATCGACAAATGACTAGGATGTGTAGGGAATACAGGGACGACTCAGAATCACATAGGAAAGCAAGACCACAAATGCCGTAGTTGCAATCTATGGCGCAAAGAAGCAGAAAAAAGAACAGAAACATCAATACATTAATAAGACAGAAAACTTTTTATTGAGACGTTGTGCCACTACAAGTGTTCGAAAGTACATGGACTTCTTCTAGGTTCCTATAAAGAGTTTGGTGTATGAGATATTTGTTCCTTCAGTTGAAAGAAACGCTCGAATATCTGTAGCTGCCGAGAGGATACGTGATATGCCAGAAATCTTCCAGAACGTAAGGAATTCCATACAGCGTCGCTGTCAGGCCTACCACATGACTTCTAGCCGTAATTTCAAGCATTTATTGTTGTACAACCTTTCAATAAAATGTTTTCTGTTACCACATGAATGTTTTGTATTTCTTTTTTTTTCTGCTTCTTTGCATCATAGCTAGTACTTGTGGCATTTGCGACCCAGAATTCCTTTGTAATTCTGATTCGTCTATGTACCCCCTACACACCCTACCAGTTTGTCGGTCTTGTAGCGAATCACCCTGCATATATATGCATTTGTGCATTTCGTTGTATGCTTATATCCTTTTTTGATCACAGTATTAAATTCTTGTTCGCGCGTTCCTTCTTTTGCATATATATATATATACTAGCTGTTACCCGCCCGCTTCGCTGGGTATTTCATGATGTTTTATAAATTTTTACTGCTTATATATATGTATAAATTATTGATATCTAAGTCCTAGCATTAAGAATTCGATTGAATTGAAAAATATACTTATACCTGTAACTGTCACCTGTTGATAAAAAAAATTGCAGAACTCATCTAATTTGTATTTTCTAAAAATCCCTAAAATTGAAGCATACAATGATGCTTGCTCTTTCGTAACTCAAAAATCAAGTGGTTTCCCGCAAAACCAATTTTCGGTGGATCTCTACTCCGTAAATTGAACATGCAAGCCAAATTTCAAGTCTAAATCTAACAGAAAAAAGCAAAAGTTTTACTATCAATATCCCCGTAATCCCGTTGAGAGCCGTTTTCCAAAATTACCGCTCTTAGCGCATTTCAATTCAACAAAAGAAAAATGCAAACCAAATTTCATTATTATAGTCCTTGTAGCTCGAAAAAATTAATTTTTTTTTATCAATACGTCCCAGTAACCCCCTGCAACCCCCAAAAACTTGATTTGCTTAAAATTTATTCTTAGTGGATCCCTATTCAACAAAAGAAACATGCTTAACAAATTTCAAGTATATGGGTCTAACAATTAAAAACAGGAATTTTTTTCTGTAACTCCTCTTGACCCTTCGCAAACATCTTTGGGGGTCAATTTTCATTTTACTCTTTGTTAGAGGAACTCTATTTCATGAAAGGAACATGCCTACCAATTTTCAAGCAGGATGATCAAGTAGTTTAAAAATGGAAATATTTATCGATTACGCCTCTTAATCTCCCGAAATTAAACTTGGTAGTTGATATTCGCGAAACCCATTTTGTAGCGGTTCTCTACTTTACGAAAGGAATCTGCTTATCAAATTTCAAGACTGTACGTCTAACAGTTTAAAAATGGGGATAATTGTCTATAACGCCACTTGAGCCCCCGCAACGCCCCTTCTGGGTCTGTTTTCACAAAACCCATTTTGTAGGGGAATTGCACTCTATGAAAGGAATCTGCTTAGCAAAATTTTAAGACTGTGCGTCCAATTAATTAAAAATGCAAAAAAATTATCAATAACGCCCCTTGAACCCCCGCAACACCACCTAGGGGTCGATTTTCACAAAACACATTTTGCAGTGTATTTCTATCCTATGAGAGGAACCTGCTAACCAAATTTCAAGACTGTAAGTATAATAGTTTAAAAAAAGAAATAATTATTTATATCTGCCCTTAACCCCCCGCAACACCCCTTGGGGGTCAATTTTCTCCAAACCCGTTTTGTAGGGGATATTTACTCCATGAAAGAAACATTCCTACCAATTTTCAAGCAGGTAGGTCAAATAGTTTAAAAACGAAAATATTTATCTCTTACGCCACTTATTCCCCTGCAACGCCACTTAGAGGTATGTTATCACAAAACCTTCTTATAGTTGATATCTACTCTATGAAAGAAATCTCTTTATCAAATATAAAGACTGTGCGTCTAATAGTTTAAAAATGAAAATAATTATCTATAACGCCCCTTAAGTCCCCTCAACGCCACTTGGGAGCAATTTTCACGAAACCCATTTTTAGCGTATCTCTACCCTATGGGAGGAATCTGCTTACTAAGTTTCAAGACTGTACGTCTAATAACTTAAAAATAGGAATTTATAACGCCCCTTAAACCCCCGCCCCCGCAACACCCCTTGGGGGTCAATTTTCCCAAAACCCATTTTGTAGCGGATATTTACTCCAGGAAAGAAACTTACCTACCAATTTTCAAGCAGGTAGGTGAAGTAGTTTAAAAACGAATATATTTATCTATTACGCCCCTTAATCCCCCGCAACGCCACTTAGAAGTCTGTTTTCACAAAACCCGTTTTGTAACTGATCATTATTCTACGAAAGGAATCTATATATCAAATTTAAAGACTGTGCTTCAAATAGTTTAAAAATGGAAATAATTATCTATAACGTCCCCTAAGCCCCTGCAACGCCAATTAGGGGTCGATTTTCAGCAAACTCATTTTGTAGCGGATCTCTACTCTCTGAAAGGAATCCGCTTACCCAATTTCAAGATTGTACATCAAGTAGTTTAAACATGGTCACAATTATTATTAAAGCCCTTAACCCCCCGTAACGCCCCTTGCGTTTCGAATTTCGGAAAATCCTTTCTTAGCTGATGTCTACTCTATCAAAGGAACATGTCTACCAAATTTCAAGTCTGTAGGTTGAATAGTTCCAGAGATTTCGTGATTAGTCAGTCAGTCAGTCAGTCAGTCAGTCAGTCAGTCAGTGAGTCGCTTTTCTCCTTTATATATATAGATATATATTATGCATTGTTTTGTAAATATGTTAAGAATTTTTCCATAAAAATTCATTCAGTGAACTATCGTTGTTATTGTAAAACTACAAACCAATATTAATTTTAAAATCCAGTTTCTTTTTTATGTAATATTATCTATGTTTTCTTTATCTTTAAGAACATATTTAGAACATAACATAGAACTTCTCTATCTTTATCTTTCTTTATCTTCTTTTCTTTTCTTTATCTTTATCTTTATCTCTCATCGGGCTGAAGAGGAAACCCTCACGGTAAGCCTCCTGCAATTTACTCTCTTCCTTGCGAAAAAAAAAGATTGATTCAAACTTTTTTTTAATAATTTCGAGAATTCGACCCAATACTTATGGAATCGAATTCTATTTATAGTAGAAATTTGACTTGAATCAATTTTGTCCTTGATAATATCTGAAATATAAAAAGGAACAACCTGAATATTTTACATCTGAGCTCAAACCTCTCTGAAGTATTTTCGTTCGTACTAGGTTAGAGCCTGTTTCTTGAATGTAAACAACAACTGTTTTTTTTTTATTTATAATTTTAAGAAAATCAATATATGCAAATAATACAGCAAAGAAGATTCTACAAAGTGTATATTCTCACTACATGTTCTCTTTACTCTTTTAAAAATATTCACAACTTAGAATATCTTTTAAAAGAGGGACAGTTATTGTTTGGGAATTTATAGAATGATAACTGTGGAAATTGATTTCAATCCTCCTTTTATACAAAAATTTTATATTTAAAATTATTGAAATATTCAGATTTAGAATATATACACTGTTACAAATGGTTTTAATATTTATGTTAACAAATATGGAAAAATGCTACAAGAAAAATCATACAATATTAGAATACTTTTAAAATTTCATAAAAGTTTCTTTTAAAAAAATGTTATTAATTGTGGTAACTTTAGTTCTTTCATTAGGCTAGTAGTACAAGAAAATTACTTGCATTATAATAGTAATTACTGTTTGCGCCTCATTTCTTGTATGTAAATTTAACACCAGATGGCGCCTCTGTTCCTTTTTATATTCTGTATATAGATAGCGATGTGCATTAATAAAAGTTGATGCTACATGAGAAACGATGACATCCGCAAAGCATTAAAAATTAAAAGCTTTAAATCTCATATTCAATATATTTCTAAAAATTTCTTTGATTCACTTCCGCAGACTAATAATGTAAACATGCTCAATCTTCCAAATTATACCCCTAATATCAACTCTAAAAGACCAAGAAGAATTCTTCTTGACTCATACAAATCCCCCTTAATTATTAATTTCTAGTGCAATTTTTATTGCACATCTTATCACTTTTTTTATAAAACTCTAAGATTTTTCATTCATTTTGTCTATCACTACTAGACAAGTGCCGCCCCTTTCTATGTATTTCATTTACTAAGACCTCTCGGGCAGCCAAAGAGAGTCACTGTTATCACCCGTCATGCACCAATGTCTTAGTTATTCTCACTTCACAGGTTAACGGTTCTAAATCCCTAAAACATTTCTGAACATCATTATGTAAATTCCATATTATCCCCAAAACTGAGGTATCTCCGGAATGCTTGTCAACATTTTTACATTCAAGATTGCTTTCAAAACCACGCAAATTAAAAAATCCCTTATTCATAATACATTTCGCTTGCTCAATGAAGTGTTCCGATTCAATAGTGTTATAAATTCCACATTCAAGATTGTCAACATAAGACGATCGTTTCAGTTTTTGAGCAATTTCTTTAAACTCAGCAGGAAAATTTTCCAAAAGATGTATTAAGGATATGTGCAATAAATATGGACTAGAACAAACCCCAAACACAACTCGGTAGTGCCTATAAATTTCTTTTCCTTTGGAACCCGTGGAAAAATATCTCAGAAAATCCCTATATTTAGGAGCAACAGATAGCATCAAGAATGCCTTTTCTATATCGATACTAATTCCGATTGGAAACATTCTGAAACGATCAAGAACATCTGGAATCATTTCTAGCAAATTGATCCCCTTATGCAGACTTTCATTCAAAGAGAGTTTCCATCTCTGAGAAGCAGAAGCGTCAAAAACTGGCCGAACCTTTGTTGTATAGCTATTTAATTTTATTACTGGCCTATGGTGTAGATAGTGATACTTATTTAATTCTATTTCCAGCACGCACTCAATTATATTCATAGATTCCCCTTCCCTGAAGACCGTTTGATAATCATCAAAAACTTACCACATTTTAATTTATTAACCTTTTTTTTCATGCCTTTTCCAAGTTGATTTTTTATTACCACATAAATTCATTAAATTACTTTTCCATGGAAGCTCTACTTCATATCTCCCTTCGGGGAGAATCCTCATTTTTTCTCTAAAATCAAATCTCTAAAGTCTTATCTTTCCTTAACAATTTCTGTGGGGTCAGTTATACCCAAAACTTCTAGTTCCTATAGATTTTTCAAAGAAATATTTCCCACGTACATTGACAATGTTGTTGTAAATTTATCCCTTCCAAAAATTTTCTGTCTTCCAAACACCATCCAGCCCAATTTACTTTTAACAGCTGTTAAGAAAGTAATACGAAAGATTTTTCGGGTACACAGGATTCATAAGTGAAAAATTTAACGTTGTCTTAAAAGTTCCGAGAATTATTATCTTAAAGATGAATAAAGAAAAGGTCAGCCAGAGTGCAGGTTGATAACGTTGGCTTGAAGCACTAGTAGTGTCAGAAGCCCATATAGTTAATAGAGAGTTAGCTAGTAAACGCCACTATGAACAAACAACACCTAAAAATGACAGGAAACGTTTCTGAAGGTGGTGTTTGTTCCACAAGAGCTTGTGGCTGGAAACCGTTAGCAAAGAGTAAATGTTTGCTCATCATTAATTAATCCTTTTTAGAAAGGCTTCAGGGTCCCATTTCAGGCACTGTATAACTTGTTTAAAATACTTTATTGCAACGTACAACTTTAAGAAATGATTAATTAAGTCATGACTTGAACACCGACAATTAAATGAGAAAGTGAAAGACACCTGCAACCTTTCTCCTGTAAAACAGGGAGAGATGATTGGCTCGTATCTATCCAAAAAACGTCAAATAACTTACTCTTGATGGCAAGTTGTAACATTATGCAGATGATCCAAAAGACTTAAATAGACATAAAAAATACGTCATAGATAAAACGTTTCTATACAGAGAGGGGAGATGAAAAGAGATGCAAATGTTATACTCGAAAAACGTAATGTTTAAGACAAAAAGAATAACTTTTATACTCCCCCTGAAAAACTAAGGTTGTATAAAAAGAGGGGTTTTTTTGCAACAAAACGGATGGTTTATTTTGAATTTCCAAAAAGTAACCAAACTATTCCCTCGCACATTTACTGTCTGCAATTAGAAAATTTAATCTATCAAACAACTTAGCGTTCTCACGCCGCACGATTGACTCAAAAGAAGTTAAATGAATTTGGATGGTCAATTCTACCACATACACCTATTTGTCTAGGCATTGTCTCATCAGATTATTATCTGTTTGGTCTTCTGCATACTGTTTTTGATGCCAAAGATTTCTGTAATATACACAGGAGATCTTAACGAGCATTTTGCTACAAGATTGAAAACGTTCTTTCAAGATGAAATTCTAAAAAATGCCCGAAGGTTTATTAAATGCCAAAAGAAACACGATTTAGAAATATAATAATTACACTTTTCCTTTCAAAATTGTATCTATATAACTTCTACATTACTTTTATTTCAACTCAATAATAAATTATCTGGTATATACATAAATTTCATGCTTGTTTATTATGCTCTTATGTTATTTAGAAAGATACTGTGATACCACACAAAAATGGAAAAATAAAGATTGCCTGAAAACCAAGGTTGTTATTTAAATATTAGTCTACTTCGATTTGTCACAGAAAACAATATTAAAAGGGAAAATAATGCTATTTTAGTATTTGGTTCTCAACAATTACGGTTTTCAAACATATTTTCATAACCTTTGTCCTTTCAAATAAAAAAAATCCGTCCCATCTAGAGATTATTTCAAAAGAATTTTGTTTTGATGTCTAGACATATCATCCAGTCCAGTAATTAAAATAGATAATTGTTATCCTATTGAATTTTTAAAAATAAAATGAGAAATGATTGAAAATTGAAAGAGACATTAAATGAAAAGTTATTAAATGAAATACCTTCAACTGAAATTAAAAGCAGTTACTCTTACAAGATTTTAAAACTCCTTTTCATGTCATCGCGAGTCATTTAATTTACTCTTCAGTGACGTTGATTCCATCTCTCTATCACTTTTGGCAGAATCCTGCACACAATCCTACCTTTGACAGAACATTCAATGTTTTCTAGAATCCTACAGCAATCTGGCTTGTTCCTCGAAATTTCAAAATCTCAGAATCTTTACTTTATAAACTGTTGTTTCTAACAATAATATTTAACTATATATATTCAAAATTTCTCTACAAGAGAGAGATCAATTACATGATTAATACTTAAAAGAATATCAATTGCCAGATAACAAGACAACAGAATTTAGAAGGAGATATGAAAGATTGAAATAACACAGTAAAATATAAAAGAATGGATGCTTCAGTATTATCAACATTGCTGACTTAGGACAGCTAGTATACATAAAATTTTCTTTAAAAAAATCCTTCTGTATAAAAGTGGGGTTGAACATGTTTTTTGGCCAGCCAACCTTCCCCCTTTTTTGTTAATAATACCGAGCAAATACCAATTGGAAATAATGGATAGGAAATCTAAATCCATTATAAGGAAAAGGTAACTTACCCAAAAATTGCATACTGAAATGCAGAGCCCGCGCTAAATCTGAGTACAATAAACAAGTTATTGCCAGATTCTGGACCCAAATACAATTTCAAAACAAAGCAAAGGCTGAAAAATAGCACTTAGGAAAAGTATGAAAAGAAATATATATATATATATATATATATATATATATATATATATATATATATATATATATATATATATATATGTTACCGGCAAAGTATGAAATCCGGCATTCTATACAATGGCTAAATCTAACCGGCAATGTATGAAATGATTCTTATTTCACACATTGCCTAGGCATTCTATAGAATGCCTAATGAGAAACTGGCAAAGTATGAAATACATCTCAGATTCTTTTCGAATATTGTCAATTGGCAAGACATAAAACTTTTAACCCGTGTCTCAGGCTCAGAATCTGTTAGTTGTACATTGCTGTTTGTTTGGAAATGTCAAAATACTCAATTTTACTTTAACTTGTTCAACAAAAAATTGATTTTTTTTTTCTGTGCTACCTAAAAATTGAGGAGCAAGCTATAGTATTGGAGAAGGAGCCATGGTCTATAGCAGGGGTTAGCAATCTATGTCACACGTGCCACATGTGGCATGCGGTACAATTCTCAGTTGCACTTAACACTATTCAACAAATTTTTGAATTGTTTCAAAAATGCTCTACTGTGTGGTTCGCTTAATCATATTGGTAGACTGGTTTGAAATGCAACAGCTAAAAGGTTGCCAATCCATGGTCCATAGACATGAAACAACTATTCAACGGCTAGTTGCCCAAAATTCGAGTTGATGCTCCGAAAAAAAAAGGTTTTTTCTTAACTGAAATTACTTACTAGAAGTTAATAACTGAAATAAAAAATGCTAAAATGACTACTAAGAAGGAACCCAGGGACTATTAATTGCTGAATAGCTGTGATGTGATGTGATGTTTGCGGAAAATAAAATTAAACTCATTTAAATTGATAAAGAAGGTGTCAGAATCAGAAAACAGTGGTCCCCAACCCTTGGTCCGTGGATCAAAGGGTATCAGGACACTCAAGGAGCATTAAATTATTTCCGTTATATTCTCTGGGGTGTATTTTTCTCGTGTTTGTGCGACTTTCCATGGAAATCACTTTATATTTTATGTAAAAATCATTTTAAAATAATTTTTGGTTGCAACTGAATTTTACTCTGATGGCATGTTAAAAAACAATTAAATTATAAAATCAAAACAATTTAAAATATGAATAATTAACGTCCCACCCTCAGCGGGCCGCCGTAAAATTATCAAACGTTGACCGGTCCGGAAGAGAAAACTGTTGAGAACTTGTCGTAATCTCTCACTACCCATATGATTATTAACTCCCCTTTGCATATTATCTAAATTCGGGTATGTTGGATTCATAACTAACGACTACTTAATTAATAAACCAATATTATTTATTAAAAAAAAAATCTTTCTTATTATAGAAATACACAAATATTAATCAAACTTTAAGAACAACAAATTACAGTGGAGTGCGATAAGAATTCAATTATGAACGACGGAACACTAACTGAAACTACGGAGAATAACGCATACAATCAAACTACGCATTTATATCTAATTTATGAAAATAACAGACCTGATATCTTTTTAAGGCAGGATTCTTTAATACTTGATGGATCTAAAGAGTGGCTTCAATCCTTGATATCTTCAGTTCCGTCCGAACCGAATTAATGAACCTTTTTCAATAATCTTCCTCCGGCGAACAAACTTCACTAGTTAAACTAATCTCTCAGAATCACCTTCTTAATCAACCTCGTAGTTATCTCCTCTATCAAACCACGTAGTCATCCTCCTCTCTTCATTTCATTTCTCCCTTTTATATCTTTTTTGAACTCGCTAAACCCGAAACTATCTTGTTTGCATAAGTCACACCTTTGGCTCTCGGCGGGGATTGGTTAAAATAAATACAATCTTTAAGAATTTGAGAGAAGGTTAGTGAAACGCGTAAGCACCCGTCACAAACTGCTATACAGTATTTTGTCACGGATACCTTTTTTCCTCCAATGGGGCTGCAGATTGATATTTTTACCATTTTCAGACCTAGTATATTCCCCAGGGGCTGGTATCCCTTTTTAGTGCGGCACCATACAGGCGATACCAATTGCCGCAGGTAATTTTGACAACTAGTTTGAAGATGGGAACTTGTTCTAGGAATTTAATTTGCCAAGAGCAAAATTAAATTCCGGATTCTGGGGATGTGCTAGAGTTCTGAAAGGACTTTCATCTAAATACAAAAATGTTACACGTTATGATATTGAACTGTACATCCACCTACGTAAAACTTGCCAGAAAAAACAGAAAATTATTCCAAAAAAGGTATTGTAGTACAAAACTCTGATTTTTTTTTCCGAATGCCAATATATTGGCACTTGTATTGAGTAAGAAATAGGATGGATTCTATCAACTTGGAACTTCTGAAGGAATTTTAATACAAGTATATGCTAAATCACAATTTAACGATAATTTTTTCAATGGCAGTCTCTTTATTTTGTCAGAATAATATTTGTACTTTTAGGAAAGTAAGTCATTGATATAATATCCTTATCATGACCTTTTTTTCATACTTTGGCTAAATAGCTTTAGGCATTCTATAGAACACCTAGGCATTCTATACAATGCTTAGGCAAAGTATGTAATAAATCTCATATTTCATACTTTGCCTAAAAACGTTCGGCATTGTACAGAATGCCTAGGCATTCTATAGAATGCCGGCATTTCATACTTTGCCGGTAATATATATATATATATATATATATGCACTGCTGGCCCCCGTAAATGCAACACCAAGAAAGACAAGAGATAGCACAACAAAATTTATTTTGTGGATAACATGTTGACCAAGTATCGAATGATAAAATTTATGGACTTCTGTGAAATTTGGTTCCTGCCAGAATCAGTAGCCAAAGTAGCCGCCATTGTTCAAAGTTGCCGCCTCTACACGCCTCGGCATTGATTCAAAGAGACTTTGGAAGTGTTCTTGGAGTACAGCAGACCAAGCAGCTTCCACACGTTGTCAAAGTTGATCTGGTGTGGCAGCTGGGGGTGTAATCTGGGTCAATCGTTGAGCAACCAGGGGCCACATGTTTTCTATCAGCGAAAGATCCGGAGAGCGAACCGGCTAGGGAAGCAATTCAATCTGGGGATTGACGAAGAACCTTTGGACAATGCGTGCCACGTGTGGTCGCGCATTATCCTGTTGAAATATGGCTGTGGCCATGCCCTGAAGGTAAGGAAGGACAATTGGCTCCAACACCTCGGAGATGTAGCGCTGGCTGTTTAAAGTACCGGCAATGCGTACTACAGGAGTGCGAGAGTGATATCCAATACCGCCCCATACCATAATACCCGGTGCAAGACCAGTGTGGTGGTGCATAACGCAGTTGTTCAGCAGCCTCTCTCCACGGTGTCTCCAGACTGGAATCCGACCATCGTGGTGCTGCAGACAGATGTGTGACTCGTCAGTAAAGACAACTTCATTCTATTCTGCAGCCCACATCCTTCTTTCATCGCACCATTGGCGGTGGAGACGTCTGTGGTTCTGCGTCAAGGGTAGACCAAGCAATGAAATTCTTGCGCGCAGACCACTCTGCTGTAAACGGTGTCGAATGGTACGCGCAGACACTGAATGATGCGTTTCAGACTCAATGTGCTGTGTTATGGTTCGTGATGTGACAGAGCGGTTCATCACTGCCATGCGCACAATTTGTCTGTCCTCACGTAAAGTGGTGCACTGAGGTGGATGCGATCGACCGCGTCGGTCCGTCGTACCCTCCTGCATCCAACTGTCACATATCCGCTTTACAGCTGTTTGGTTTCGTCCAACACGACTACCGATTTCCCTGAAAGATAATCCACAATCTCGTTAGACCACTGTCCTTCCTCTGTCAAACTCGGATACTTGATCAAAAGCTGATCGCTGTTTTCTACGAGACATAACTGATCGTTTTTTGAAAAAACCACAAGAAAAACACAATTGCTGAACTTGAAATCGTCGAAATCTCCAAGCTTTAAATAGCGCTTTGAGGTGGCGCCACAGGCGTGCGTGATGTGTGTCTGCACTGAAATTCTAATCATTTGCATATCTCACCTCCACTAATGCATGTTGTAAATTTCATGTTACTTGCGTGCTTCCTTCAGGGTGTTGCATTTACGGTGGCCAGCAATGTGTATATATATATATATATATATGTATGTATATATATATGTATGTATATATATATATATATATATATATATATATATGCACAAAATAGTTAAAATCCTAAGATAACTATAGCCATGATAGAATAAAGTCTTAGCTCCAGTAGTACTAGAGCAAACTCCTAGCCTTAGGAACCAGGTTTAAACAAAGTTTTTCGGCCAGCCAAAATATATATATATATTTGATTTCCATTAATATTTTTAATACTGAGTGCCTGCTGGGCTCATCATTAACAACGATTTTCTGCTACATATATATTCATGGCAATTTCGCTTATATATTTTGGTAGTATAATTATATATATAATAATTCAAATTTTTATATTCTTTAGAAAGTATTTTTATTAAAGGCAAGAACACACTGAAGAGAAATAAATTTTCAAATCCCCTCCCCCAATTATAGAAATATTATTTTTAGTTTATCTCTAATAATGTTATATTTTCTTGAGAGTTTATATATATATATATATATATATATATATATATATTTATATATATATATATATATATATTTATATATATATATATATATATATATATATTTATATATATATATATATATATAATATACATTATATATATATTGACGAACAAACAAAAGCACAACACAAACAAACACGAGAACATCTAAGACAGTCACAAGAGCATTCTTTTTTCACTCAGGAGATCTTAGGTTTTTATAGTTTTCGTCAACCGGAAGCTTTTTGAATCATATAATTTCCGGTGAAGATATTTGTAATTGGTCAGATTACGAGAATGATGCAAGTCTGCATCATCTAGTTTTAAAATCACTAACGTGGCAGATTTTAGGAGAAAAAGTGGCTACTTCCCATGATGTGGGTAAGCTAAAAAGTAATGATCCCACGAAGTCTCAGGGGCTCAAGACCACAGTGAAATAAAATCCCTCGACGGAAAATTTAAGCTAATTATTACATGTATATATAGTTTAACACATCATACACATAACCTATATTTGAGCATTATATATATATACAGTTTACTACTATCTACAAAAATAAAAAATAATGAAAACCTGTTTTCAAAGTGTTCGAGGCATTTTTGTATGTAAGGAAAATTCTCTCAGCAATTGTTCTTGACCTATCTAAAGAATAATTTATACTCCTTCGGTTTCTGTTTTTAATGACCTTCTTCCTATTCGTTGTTGCTCATAATGTTTCTCTTAACTTCTCCATATCTTGTTAAGTTCCAGTTAAATGAGAAATAAATAAAATGGCTTGTAAACTTGTAAAATATATTACTTATTTGATTATTGATGCAGCGCTCCTAATACTGCTTTAATTTAACATCTTATGATTAACGCAGGTTCGATTATTTAACTTATGTCTGCATCATGATAGTGGTTAGTACTTTAAATCATAATTAAAGACAACGCAAAATTAATGAATTACTCGGATTAAAATAAAACAAATTCGTTTATTACATTTAAAACACATCATGAAATTAGATTAAACGCTATTAAAATTTAAGAATTAGAGAACTACAAACATTTCACTTATCTGAAACGGAGGCTAGGTGATGGGTGGTTATCCTGGCTTTCCTGCAAAGTATGGAAAAAGCTCTGTCTTAATCTGCCGAGAAATGTCTCGGTTCCTGCTTTTAAGTGGGGGCAAATTACCCCTTTTTTCATCCGCAAGCCCTTTGGTCCCGCCTAGTCATTGGTCAGGAACCAAGCGCAAAGTTACAAATTTCACGACTCTTCTTCAAATTTATGAGTCCATTCAACTTTCATGACCGGGCGCCGAGACCCCTTACTTAGGAATCCGACAACATCCTGTCAACAGAAAACAAGGGGAATACACAAATTACATGTGTCATGGGGGCCATCTTCAAACCCGATCAGCATCTAAGCCCTCTAGCCTCCAAGCCACCCATCATTATATAACGAGTCTTTTTGGGACTTTCTAGAAAAGTCGTTCCGGGGAATAGGTCGTTCAATTGCCCAATAACTAGTTTTAAAGCTGGTTTATTACAGAATCGCTCGTGAGTTAAATGATAAAAAAAATTAAACACACATTTTAAATTCTTAAACCAAGATCGTTAATTTCTCGGTGTTTATTAATTGGTTTCCAACTGATAAATTTACTACATAAATATGATTTCCTCTCAGAAGTATAAAACAATCAATCACACCGTCATATCAGTCTCAATGTTGCGCAAAAATTTAAGCAAATGTAGATAAACGGCCACTTCACTTTAAGTTCATGAAACGACAAAAATAGGCTTTCTTTTAACAATGTGATACTAAATTTATTTTATTTAGGGTCCCTCCTTTCCTGTCATACACCTTAAAACTGGAAATCAGAAGAAATACATTAATTAACAAACTTAAAAATAATGAATTGCTCTCAGACGAGACAGAGTGATTTGTAGGCTCATGGGTGTCTGGATTGGAAACAATATTGGAATGGGAAATATCCGCACTAGAATTACATTTAAGTAGTACAACATTTAAAGAGTGTAATCGCGCTCATTTCAACTTTACTTGGTCATTTCCAGGAAAGTCAATTAGAGCTTTGCTTTTCCTTTTTTTTTCCCGCACACACGCACTTTGAGTTCATTTTCATTTTCTAAGAAGACACAGTAGTCCTTTGCGTTACTGAATTTTAATTTTGAGGTGAGTGAAGGAGAGTTCTAATCAAGTCGCACTAGAAAGCTGCAGGAGGGTGACGGACCTTAGCTAATGTGGAACCATGTCAAAAGAACCTGGGCTAGCACTCCTTCTCTCTCCTAACTTGCACACCACACCAACGGGAGGAAATTTGAGCCACGGCAGCCTCTCTACAATGCGGATCTTTAGCAGTACTATGCTCCAACTTTTAACGTGATGGATACTATAGCTTAGATAATAATTTTGAAGGATTAATTCAGTTAAGGTATCCAACTACTTGCGACAACTTTTTAAAAAAAATATATGGAGATATGAAAATTTGTTGTTGTCGTTGTTTTCAGATTTGTTTATTACATTTTAAGAAAAATATGCTATAATTAAGAAGACAAAAATAAGTTATTATTACTAAAATGGGGGGAAATGGTAAAAATTTACAAAATATAACATAAACGCGGCCCATTCTGAACCAAAAATGTATAAACAAATTTTCAATTTCTCAAATCTGATGTGTTACTATGTTATTCATGTTTTAAATGACTTTCAAGAGAAGAGATATTTTCATTCTTACAAAAACTAGAGCTTGCTTAAAAAAACGGTGATTATATTAACATAAGGGACTGTAAATCTTGTAACAACAGAGTGATTGATAAATCTGAATGTTAAAACACTTCTACTGTTATACAGAACATACACAAAAAAATTCAGTTAATTATTTTCAAAACTTTTTTAGTAATCGCTGTCTCGTTTGAGCATTTAAAAAAAAACACATTTCGAGTAAAACGCTTTTTTAAAGTATGACATTTTGCTTAAAATAATGGCATCTGCTTTTACTAAAACACTTGTAGTTTTTATGCTCTAGTGAATAGAAAATAATAATTTTGATATTTTTATAAAGCTAATAAGATGGCCTATAAAATAAAATCATAAAAAAATGTCAATTTTTGGTAAAATTCACAATTTTAGGGTAGTCGGATACTTTAAACAGAGACAGAGCCAAACAGCAAATAATGTTTCGTCGAACTATTCCAGAATTAAAGAGTTTTTCACAGTTCAAATATGTCAAGAAATATTTCTTTCCGTTCGCTTAGATCATATTTACTGGACTCTCCTCTTTCCATAAAAACTTCAATGTATCATCCAATATAAAAATATTTCAGTACATTTTTTAAAATCATCTTATTTACATCTAAGAATTTTAGTTGGTTTTTAATTCACCCCAATACTATTATCTGAATGTTATTAAGAGTTAAAAACTTTAATATTTTTTTTCAGATTTCTTAAGGTTTTCTAACATTCATATTATATGGCAGTGAGAGCCGAATGGTCATGAAAGCGAACCCGTTTTCCGTTTTGTTTCTATGGACTCTTTATAACATTACGCCATGGGTTCGAGTTCTGATGCCACTGAAGGGGTTGGTACATGTTAAATCTGTCCAAGTTCAAAGTCGTCATGATGGGAAAATTTCAAAAGAGGGAAGGGGGTCAGCTCTGGTGTCATAATCGTCACAACATTTTAACAAGGTGTGTCACCAATAGCTCTCCTATTGCTTTGATAGCGTCGTTAATCAATATCTCTTTCATTTGCTATGTTCTACATATTTTTTTACGTTGCGATACTTGATCGGATATGTTGTAGAGTCGGGATGGAGTTTTAACAGTTATTCACAACTTATCGCTGAAAAAGTGTAAGGATCTCTCCAGACACTCCAAAAGTCGGAATTAATGATTATTTTCTTACATCTAATGTAAGAGCACTCAACTAAGTGATCAATAGAAACCTACAAAATATAAGGTACAAGTTGCCAATCAATCGAGATTCGGTGTCTCATTTTTAGCGTCCGAGACAATGTAACTCAATTGTATTAAATCCCCACATGTCCTTAACCTAACTCAATTTCTCTCCTTTAATTTTTCTTTTAGATTCTTCTCTAATCTCTCCCTTCTCTAGATAGAATCTCTCCTTTTGTCTCTCTCCTTTAGTTTCGTTAGAATATCTTTATTTGATCCTCTAACACTCATCTCTTGTAATCTTTCTTTTCCGGTTATTAGAAAGGAATCTGATGTAAAAAACTGAACGATTCGGCTTATTTTCCTTCGTAATTTAATTGTATAAATTACATTCAATGAACGAAGGCTATCTAGAAGTAAAATCAATGAGATGGAATAAAATCATTCGAATTGTGGCATCATAAAAACAAAAGATGCCCATAAAACGATTTTAAAAGCTTAGAAATGGCATAATATTGCAGAATTTGTGGGTAAGTTTTCATAACTCCCAGCTAACGATACTTCAACTGACAAATTACATTTCGAATAGCCTCATTACCAGGATAGGACGACTCAAGTTCTTCTAGATTTCTACCTAGATGATTCCTATATTCCAAAGGTTGTATTAAGTAGGGTTTCCAATCCCGTGCTATAATTTCAATCCTGATCATTCATCCAGATCCTGGGATTAGGACTGAAAAATTTATGAAAAATACTTTCACATTAGCATGGAAAAAATGCCATAATAAAACTGAAAACACATAATTAAAAAATTGGTTTAATATTATTTATTGAAACAAATCAAAACACAAAACTGAATTCATTTAAAAAAAAAAAAACAAATAAAAAAGGCACATAAGGAATTCATTAAAAATACTTCAATTTGAATTCATTAAAAACTAAACCAATTGAAATAAAAATCGATATGTTTGAGATTTTCCACAATCTTGTTTTAAATTTAAAACAGAATAAAAAACGTCTATTTTATTTTCATTGAAACACTGTATTTTTTTATGTTTAATGTGTTTATAATCGATGACTGCATGGGGTAAGACATTCTAAGGAAGCAGATTTTTCAAAATTAAAATTATGATGTCTGAACTGAACCTTTTTTTCCCCGACAAACTTACATATACCTGTAAACAGCAAGTACAAATGATAGAAGGGATTTACATAAATTTTAATTACAAAAAATTTTCTACTTATACAACTCCCATTGAAAAATTACTTCCTTTTTTTAAAAAAATCTTGTTAACATATAACGCTAGAAATTAATCATATTAACACTAAAATTAACTGTAATAAAAATACTCAAAAAATAGACTTCAATATTAAAAATAATAATAGTGAATGCATTGTATATATAAATATATAATTTCACAGTCCAATAAAATTCTGTCTTTTAGCTTCCTCAAAAAATGTCTTTTCGAAAGATTTTTAACCAAATTTAAGCACTAATACATGCAATCTAATTTGAAAATACATTAATAATGCTAACAAAAATAATATTGCTAAATTTATCTCTCTAGATTAAAAAAGAAGAAACACATTGAATTATTCACCTATAAATGATTTAATTCACAAACTTTAAATATTCAGAAAGAATTTTGAAAAAATGCTTTTTCGATGACCCCAACAGCAATAACAGCTTAAGCAGCTTACTTATAATATAACATAATAATAACATATTAATAAATATATTTCTATTAACAAAAATTTTTCTCACGGTATCTCTTGACATATAAAAGAAAAAGAGAGAGAGAAATCTAAAAAAAAATCTTTTATGTTGACATCAATTGATAATTCAAAAAAATGATTGATGATTCGGAAAAGAAAAATTCAACTTTATGATAAACATGAGACAAATGTTTTTTTTCATTGGGGAATAGCAATGAATGTTGCGCAATGTCTCGTTTCGGAAGCTCTTTATATAAATTTTGATGCGAAAAAATTTCCAAAGATAATTTAGACAAAAATTTAATTCCGGGATTAGTTATTTTAATTTCGGGATTTGAAGAAACACCGGGGCTGCCAACCCTAACTTCAATAGAATTTCCCTAAATGACAGGTGAATACCTAACGTTCAAAGAGACAAACATTCATTGGGCTTTATTCCAAGTTGACCTTACATCAGGTACTACAGCATTTCTATATTAATTGATATCTGAAAAATACATAATAATTCAAAATTACAAACAGAATTACCTGTTGCTCTTTCATACGAGCTAAATCTAAGAGATTAATTTGTACCAATTTCTTCGAAAACGAGTCTGTTGATGATAGAGAATACAAGAATTGATTTGAACCTCAAGTAGCTTCACTCAAGAATAAAATAAAACATCTCCTGTGTAGCTAGATATCCTCCAAAAACTATAATTGCCTCTGTCACCTTTAAGTTAGCGGACACCGCACATCCTGTGGGCCCATTCCAACCCCACTCGCGATGGGGAGAAATTTACAGAAGAAAATAAGAGAAAACATATGAAATTTCACACGGTTTAACAAACACACTCACCTCGAACCCTTCAAAAAATGCAACACATAAGAAAACTGACACATTAAGCTTATACGGTACAAAATAAGTAAATAAGATACATTAAATGCAATACCAGATTTACAATACTTTAAAAAAAATTTCAAAGTATAATTCAGACAAAAATTAAATCCCGGGATTTCGAGTTCCCGGGGTAGCAAACCTTAGTATTAAGAGTTGACTTTGGTTATGTTAAATTTCAATTAATTTTTTTTCCTTCTTAACAATTAACGAATTAATCAGCTAAAGAGACAGATTATTTTTCAGATGATCACCAATAATCAAACGTTTCTTGCGTGAAAAAAGCGATGAACGTGTTGAGATCAGAGAGTTTAAATAAAAGTCACTGTTCCTGCACATAACTGTTAATGACTGATATAAGAATCTGTGAACAAAGAATAATATCCCATATATTATTGTAATACAAAATAAAAAACAAAATCTTTTAATGGCAGAATTTCTGTCAAAATATTAATCTTCACTTTTAAAAAATACCGTAAGGGTTTGATTTAATAAGAATGAAATCACATTTGCTAGGGTTCCATCAATTAATACCATCTATTGTCTAGCTAATGCTTGAGATTTTTCCATCTCCTTTTGTAAGAAAAATATGTTTATCAAGTCACAGCATTCAAGGCTTTGATGCCGATAGATCGTATGACTAAAGCTCAAAATATTTCTTGTCCTACCGGAGAAAGATTTGTGCTTATTTAAACTTAGAGAATCTTCTCCCCAGATGGGACTGTAAAGGAATCGATAGAAAGATTCAAAACACTAGGGAAAAGGTCGCGGATGTCGTAGACATTAATGAATTGTAGAACAATAATGCGGTGGAGGTGAAGAGAGACAACTATTTTTTAAGCAAAGGAGTGAAAGAAATTTTAAATCTTCGCTATTTTGGCGTGTATTGGATCATTATCCGAAAGTGAAATGTAAAGATTGTTGAAATTCTTCAAAAGTTTCAAGGATTTTCGTGTTTTGTCCTTGGGGATTGTTGTAGCAATTGCGAGTGGGAAGTGGCAACGAGAGAATTTTATGTACTCGAGACCCTTTTCGTATCATCATTAGTATAATAAGAGGTAATAGATTGTTTCGAGTCTTACGAGCTCTGTCAAATAGCCTATTTGAGTACATTTTCACGTTTTTCTGAGGATTCCCCGTAAGTAAACAATTTAAATTACCGAAACGCTAAACTATGCTTTTTGTAATCGATGGTTGTTTTTAGCTATCTTCTTTTAAATGAATTCCAGTACTTATTTATAAGAATAAAATTTTTCAGGAGCTTTATTAATATTTTTCTTTTACATCTTTTTCTATCTTTATATGCATTTTCATATATTATGAATAAATATGTATATCGATTCTAAGCAACTCTCCAAATTCCCAACAAGTTTTTGTGAAAAATTAAAAATAGTGTAAAAATGGTTTAGAGATATCCAATTTTACGAAATTAAAAATGAAAACTAATAAGAAGTGAATAATTAGTTATTTAACAGTATTATAAACTTTCAAATACATTCATGAACATGTAATTGCTCTACATAGCCCATCCCACAAATTCTTTTTTCCCCTTCGATTCTAAGCCGCACCCGATTTTCAGTAGCGTTAGCATTTCAAAAAAGTACGGATTATATTCGAGTAAATACGGTATATGCATATACATACCGATATATGTGCTCATGCATATATATATATATAAGAGAAAAGCGACTTACTCACTGACTGACTAATCATGACATTTCCGGATCTATTCAACCTACAGACTTGAAGTTCGGTATACATCTTCCTTTCATGGAGTAGAGATCCGCTAAGAACGGATTTTTTGCGAAATTCGAACCGCAAGGGGCGTTACTGGGGGTTAAGGGGCGTTATAAATAATTGTTTCCATTTTTAAACTACTCGACGAACAATCTTGAAATTGGATAAGCAGATTCCTTTCACAGAGTAGAGATCCGCTACAAAATGAGTTTGGTGAAAATCGACCTCCAAGTGGTGTTGCGGGGGCTTAGGGGGCGTTATAGATAATTATTCCCATTTTTAAACTATTAGATGCACAGTCTTTAAATTTGATAAATAGATTCCTTTCATAGAGTAGAGATCAGCTACAAGATGGGTTTTGTGAAAAGAGCCCCCCCCCAAGGGGCGTTGCGGGGGATTAAGGGGCGTAATAGATAAATATTTCCGTTTTTAAACTACTTGACCTACCTTCTTGAAAAATGGTAGGCATGTTTCTTTCCTGGAGTAGATATCCGCTACAAAATGGGTTTTGGGAAAATTGACCCCCAAGGGGTGTTGTGGGGGGTTAAGGGGAGATATAAATAATCATTCCGATTTTTAAACTATTAGGCGCACACTCTTGATATTTGGTAAGCTGATTCCTCTCATAGGGTAGAGATACGCTACAAACTGGGTTTCGTTGAAATCGACTCCCAAGTGGCGTTACGAGGCTTATAAGGAGAGTTATAGATTATTGTTTCCATTTTAAAACTACTGGAAGTACAGTCTTGAAATATGATAAGCAGAATCCTTTCATGCAGTAAAGATCCGCTATATAATGTGTTTTGTGAAAATCGACCCCAGGTGGCGTTGCGGGAGCTCAAGGGGCGTTATAGATAATTTTTTTTCATTTTTAATTTATTAGACGCACGGTCTTGGAATTTCGTAAGCAGATTCCTTTCATAGAGTAAAGATTCGCTTCAAAATGGCTTTTGTGAAAACAGACCCCCAAGTGGCCTTGCGGGGGCTCATAAATATTTATTCCCATTTTTCAACTATGAGACGTACAGTCTTAAAATTTGGTAAGCAGATTCCTTTCGCAGAGTAGAGAACCGCTACAAAATGGGTTTTGTGAAAATCAAACCACAAGTTTCATTTCTCTGGATTAAGGGGCGTACCTCGTAAATTGTCTGCATAGGTATTGATTGGGTGTATCTCTTAGCCATAATCTATTGCATTTGAGTTGTGGTTAATATTATGAATAAATTTGATTGTTTATTGAAATATGGCAAGTCTTCCTTCCAATTCTCCCACACCTTTAGGAGCGCAGGCAAGACCATTACAGAAGAAAGAGTATCTTGCTTGAATATGCTCCTGTTCCTTATTCCAGATTCTTATTTTAGCCTTGACCTTATATGTATCGTTAACATTATTTGTGTTTTACCCCTGTAATAATGTATGATATTGTTCTTATATATCAATTATTACTTTAAACTAGTTCATTTTTCAGTATTTTTATAATTTTTCTTTAATGATGTTTTGTGTTGTATAATTCTTTTATCTATTGTGTAACTGTGTGTTTGTGCATTCTTAATATTTTATTACTATATATTTTATACCATGTTATCACTGTATAGCTTAATACTGGTAAAATAAATTAATTATAAACTTCTTGTTATTTCCCATTAATTTTTTTTATTTCTTAATTATTGGATATCAACGAACTTTTTTTTACTCTTTTTTTTTTTTTTTTTTTTTTTCCCTCAAAAATTTGTAGAGAATTGGGAGTTTGGCTTAGAATCGAGTATATATGGTAACTCCCTATCTGTTAGGGAAAGTTCAAGCAAATTTCCCTTTAGAGGAGCAAGTCGCCACACGAGTTGTAGGTTTGAAACACTGCCGTTTAGGGAGGTTAGTCCTATAAAATTCTCATGGTGTGGGATGTCATCATCACCTGACTATTGTTGAAAGTCAAAAGCCGATAGGCCTCGTGTTGCTTTAAAAAGCGGCGTTCAATCATTTAGTGACAAAAACCCATGAGGGCTTAAGAATTTCGAGTGAGCATTTTAAAAAGATTAAATTAATCACAGAGTTAATTATATAATTACAGAGAATAACAAAATGGATGGATGAATTGCACAAAGACCCATAAAGAACTAAGGGGAAGAAAGTTTGGAATCATTTTTAAATGTTGAAATAGTGTTAGAATAAAACATAATTTTTCACAAATCAATGTATATATTAGTTTACGAGTTAAGCATTATATGTACGTGTGCGGTTATTCAGTGAATGCCTTGCGTTTCTTACAGTATCATAACTTAAGGGAACCAGGACACTTTCAAAGAATCGATTTTTCAACTTTAGTTCTAAAAATAGTGCACATTTTTCTGAGCCTAAAACTGTATAATTCTTATATGTTTGTTGATAAAATAGCCCTGAAATATGAAAAATAAAAATGTAAACAAATGTCCACGCCCCTTTTAACCCTTTAGTTTTTTCACTTTTTTCAAAAGCATATTTTTTTGCATTTAGGTACATTTTTAAAAAAAACTATTGCATATAAGATACCAGATTTTTTATACTTCTATACAAGATGCCAATGCATATAGTGAACCTATTTTTTTTCTATTAAAATAGTGCCTAATTTTTAAAAAATTGTTTTATGCATAAAAAAGCAGAAAAATAAAAATTTTCCAAATTTCAAAGTTTCATTATTTTTTTAAAGAAACTATACTAAATTTTCACTAAAAAAATAGGTTCACTGTCTTTTGAGTATTGCTTTATATATGTGTAAAAAATATTTTGCATAAAAAAAAGATACTTTTTTTAAAAAATGGTACCTAAACATAAGTATG
Source organism: Trichonephila clavata (assembly GCA_019973975.1). Classification (NCBI taxonomy): domain Eukaryota; kingdom Metazoa; phylum Arthropoda; class Arachnida; order Araneae; family Nephilidae; genus Trichonephila; species Trichonephila clavata. Next base: position 38,589 of record BMAO01007111.1, read on the forward strand.
TATTATGAGTTCTCAAAAATTATGTATTACTTAAATTAAGCAGGGGGAAAAACTTTGGAACTAAAAAGTTATTTTTGTAGTTCTACAGAATAATTAAATTATCTTTATTAAGAACTTAAGATATCTAAGTTCTATTGGAAATTTTAAAAGATATATGTCTCATAAACAAAGGGTCTTAATTTTGGCATTTTACACTTTTGAGCATGTCCTGGTTCCCTTAAGTGTTTTTAAAGCTCCACTAAAATTATATTTTATGTTATTTTAGAAACCAATAATTTAATTTTGTAAGTCCTATTTTATTTTATGTATCGTTACACAAAATTCTTTTTTCTTCTTCTTTTTAGCGTATTTATATGTTTAAAGGATGTTGAGAGCTTAAAAAGAAAGTAGTTGATCTGATAAAGAAAAAATGAAAAAAAAGATTTTGGGTTGAAATTGATTTTATAAGGAAGAACACATTTTGGTTTCTGATTGAATCAAGAAAAGCAATATCTTTAAAAAATATCTCTCAAAGAACAAATAATTGAAATATTTTTGGTGTAATTTAAAACTTCAAATAATAATATATGCTACTTGTTGTATCTTAGATATCTAAAATATTTTCAAAATTCTCAGGAAATTATTTTTTTCTGATTTTCTATTAACTAACGCTATATATTCGGAGTAGAGCAAGTCACATCTAAAATTACCAATTTAAAAATAAGAAATATATCCAATTCCCCGTTAACTTCAAAATGAGAAATAACATGATATATAACTAATTTTAAAGTAAGATTAAATCTGAAATTTGAATTTCGAAAAGTAATTTTATTTTAATATGTAGACAAATATGATATCGTGTATTAAACGTCGCTCTGAATTTCAATAATAGAATTAAGAATGTTGCTATGAATAGCATTTTACTTTTACAGGAAAATATTCGCAAAATTTTGTTTACCTGCAGTCAACACACATATGTGTAAAGCAATGATTATCAACCCCTGTGCCACGGCACTTTTGTCTGTGCCTTGAAGAGTGCCAGCTCTTTTTTTTAAATTTTTAATTATGATATGAGAAGAAAATAAAATCAGGACACGAATCCTTCAGCCATTTTATAGAAATAAACTAAGAGCGTTCGTGGTATATTGAAGGTATCCTTTCGTGGATAGATGGATAGAAAAAAAAAACGATTGGGACATTTATGATACGGATAGATCTGTATAGGAATTAACTTTGAGAGAATGAAGAGGAAAATCTAAATTCACTAGTAATAATCGTGATTTAATTTCAAATCTTTCTGAATAGTCAATTAATTCATTTTGGATTAAAATTAGAGGCGATTATCTCATAATAGCCAAAAAAGCTTTAAAAATATTGTTGTAATTTTCTACATCTTATTTGAATGAATTCGGGTTTTTCTGCATTTACAAATTTAAAAATGAAAAAAAGATCGAGTCTTTTAAATGCAGATGACGAAATGACAGTGGCATTATTTTTACGATCAAATATAAACGAAATTATCTAAAATCATCAAGCTCAAATTTCGCATTAAATGTATTTATTTTTTAATTAATTTATAATTAATTACTTTAGATTAAAATGTATGATGGTTTTTTGGCATGAATTAGCCTATCTAGAATGTTTTGAGCGTAGGCAATGACAGGCTTGAACCATCTTTGCATCACCTCTTACTTAATAATTTATTAGTAGTAATGACATTCATAACTCCTTTCTTTAAGTTCCATTTTGAAAAATCTGCATTGAATCTTTATTACCTTTCTACATCTTTGAAAACATACACAAGTACATCATATGTTTACTACTAATACATTTATCTTTTCTTAAGCAACTAAGCCTTTTTTAAGCAGCCCAACTCACTCCCTTCCTGAGTATATTTTTGTTAGCGCCACACCACACACACACACACACACACAAACCAAATTTAGATATTGAGAAGATTTTTTTCATAACATCTTTGGTTCAATATTTTGGACATTATTCTTCCTATCTTCTTTTGAATTCACTTTTTCCCTTTGTTACGTTACATTAATAATAGAACGAACATAAAATTATTGCCAAACAATACCTAGTTAAACTAAGATCGTTCAGGGCCGAAAAAATACGCCAAAGAATGAAATAAATAAGTGCACCCAGTGATATATAAGAGTTTGACCGAAAAGGTTTTATATAATACTGAGAGATGTCTTACGTATTTATTAATTTACTCAAAATATATTCATCTATATATATATGTTTTTTCTCTCTCTTTAATGTAATAATTAATATTTAACGCATGTAATATATAATTTATCAAAAATGAAACTTTTAAAAAGTCTATTCAAGGAACAGACGTAAATAAAGCTATGAAAAATAGAGGCTGAGCTAAGTTAGCCTTGATGTTTTGTTATGAAAGTCCTTTTTATTGGTAAACCTAAAGTAAAAGCATAATTGATGAAATCAAGCTAGCTTTGCTTGAATTTACCACCATCCTTTTTGAGGTAATTAAATGTATAATACTTCCAAGAAAACTGTTTCAAGAAGATAAATTCTTATTATCCAGATCAGTGCTATTCAAACTTTGTGGCAATGCGATCTTACTTTTCCTATTTTAAAATCTAACATTTTTCTCAAAAAAAATCTTTCAACGATGCATTTACATATCAATATATATTTTATAATTTGTTTATCTAACTTGCAATACCAGTGCAATTTTTCGTGAAGCCATTTGGGATTACGACCAAATGGAAAACCACTCAGAGGGAAGACCATTGTCATATATAATCTCTAAGATGTTTAATCATTACATTTTAGCGACAATAAATTACAGTTTACAATATAAGAGATTGAAAAATACAGTCAAAAGTGTGTACTTTTGTTTTTAGTTATAATCTTTCTTGTGGAAATAGCCACGAAATTCCATTTAAAACTCAAATGTTTTACGTCTCATGTCTCTGAATTCTCAGTTCTAAATGAAAAACATTTCTAGTGACCGAGATAAAGGATTATAGCAGTCGCATCATTGGTTCTGGAACTGACAGAAACTGTCTGGCATTTGGATTCCAGCTCACATATTAACGATTTTTAGAAACAAAATCCTCCTTGAGCTTACTTACAAATGTCTGGAGGTCACATCTTAAATAACTCTGGAGCCATCCAGATTCTTGCATTAACACAAATAATTCCTATTAAAAATGAATCCTTCATTAACACCAACAAAAAGGGAATCTTATATACCTTTTTAAGAAGCTGTGCTTTAGTCTGAGCTTTTCAGGAGACCAATTCGGTTGCATTGAGAAGCTATTAGGCGCCAAATAATCGCTTTATTAAAAATATTATGGTAACTGAAAAAATAAATAAAAAATTTCATATTTATCCAGATATAATTTTATGAGGTAAATTTTACGGCATTTTCAAATGGATTATAAAATCTGAAAAAAAATAATACAAGCTGAATAAATATTTATATCAGTGTAAAAATTATTATTAATTAAAATAGAATTAGCTCATACATTAATGGGGTGCAACTTCATTTTTTATAAGAACAAGTTAAAAACAAATAAAAGCTTAGATTTTCTACAAAGTGTTATAGGCTTCAAGAGCCTGATATTATATCCAATGCATTTTGTGATGGCACTATATATTGAATTGGTATTCTTCAGTGGTAATTTGGCATTAGCTCTTCGTAATATTTCAATAGTGGAGAAAAATGAATTTACAATGCATTTATACACTTCATTGCATTCTATAAATTTATTAACACTAGAAATAAAATTAAAAAATATATTTATATTTAATATTACATTTTGAACTTCAGAATAATACAATTTCATTTTCATTTCAATGACCACTGATGATTATTTTCCTAATTTATCCATAAAATTATCTTCCTATAGCTCAGATGAAAAAGTTGTTTTTACCCTCTCAGGTTAAAATTGGGTTCATCGTTGTACCCGTTTTAAACGTATCAAATATCATTACAATAGCACAATCCTGTTTTGATATCTAAATTATTCATTGTTAGTTGTGTGTGGGGTGTGTGTTCTAAATTTCTATAAATCTAAAGAAGTAAAGCAAAAACAGAAGACTAAGCAGACACTGTAAGACAGAAATAAGTTAGCCATGGTTGTACAATGGCAAATTCTTAGCCTTAAGAACTAAGATTGCAGGCATAAACAGGGTCAGCTAACCTTCACCAGTAATTTGTCTATACTATGCGTTACACACGCACACATATATAACTCTAAAAATATTTATATGGTTTAAACTATCTCAGTATCTAAAGATTTAATTCTTTGTAGTAAAAATAAACTGTTTTAAATTGAATGGGTGGTTATAATTAATTGCTCATTTCAATTATTTTATTAGCTTTGTTTATTTATCCATCATTTAATTATTTATTTGCTGGCTTTATATTGCTCGAAATGTCTCCAGTACTTTTCATACAAAATCTAACTCTTAAAATGATTTTCGTTATGCTTCCACAATTTCAGTCCGCTAATCCTTCTTTCTCTTGCACAGTAATATTGTTTTCCTTTCCTAGTTTTTTTATTTTTTTTTCGTTCTAACTTAATTGGAGGCTCTAGAGCACAGGCTCGCTGTAACAAGTCTACAGATTGCTTAAAAGAGGAAATTCAAAGGGGTTTCTCTTATTCCTTACTTAGATTATTGTTGTTCTGCTATTGCTCTATATTTTCAACAAAAAAAAATAATTAATCTTGTCGAAAGATTTACATTTCTGCAATTATATTTATAAAGTAATATCCCATTTGAGAAAAAAGGATCTTTTTACCCTTTTTCGTATTAATAATAAAAAAAGAGAACATTTAATTTTCCGCAGGATAATAAAAATATTGAAGTACTTCACAAGTGATGGCACACTCTGCTCGAATTGGATGGAAAATTTCTATTCGGCTTAAAAAGAATCTGTTCTTGAAAAGAAACTTACAAAACTAAAATAGGTATGAGTGGACTAGCATCAACTTTTCAAATCTTTTTAAAGCATTTACATCAACTTCTTTGATTATCTTTCAACTACATTTTTTCCTCTTGACATCAGTGTGAATTGCGTTCTTTATTTTCGAATAATAATCCCATTTTTCTTCATATTCTTCAATACTTGGCTATTTATTCTGCTCTTTAAGAAAAGAATATACGATTGGCGTAAGACCGACTATATTATATTGCTGTAAGAATAACACACAATTTTTTTTAAAAAAATGATAGCTTATGAAAAAATAGTAAAATTTATTTTATTTCAATTTAAAGCATGTTTTAACTGTGGATTTTTTTCTAATTCATTCATGGGAATGTTGTCGTTTTAAAAGCAAAGTAACTTTCACATTGCTTTCCTTATTTTCAAAAAGCCTTCTGTGAGATTTTATCGAGTACATGATCCATGTTTAAAAACGTCTATCGGTCGATGGACCTCCTTTACAAATCTGTAATTAAGGAAATTTGATGAAAGATATTGCCTCTCCCCCCCCCTAAAAAAACAATTTCATTTTATCAAGTTGAAACAAATGCATTTCAAAATAAATAGTAGTAATAAAAGCATTCCATGTGTCATTTTTATGGCTTAAAATTTTAGTATTTCGGCCGTTGGTGTAGCGTGGAAGTTTTGAGAGGGGAGGTGCCAGTTCAAGTATTGTTCTCATCACTTGGCCGTTATTCACAATAATGAGTCACCAAATGTCCTCGTGTTGTTTCAGGGTAGGACGTGAATTCAAAGGAAACAAAATCCAATCTAGTATTTTAAAGGTTATTCTCATTAGATGCATTTATTAACAAAATTGAAATATATAAAGTATAACTTCTATTGAGATAACAAGGAGAGGAACGAGATTTTGACCAAAAATGTAAAACGTTGAATACTCCTTGGAAAAATTAACATTTTATATGAAAGTAATTATGTTTTGCATAATTTTATCTGTACTCATAATTTTATCTGTATTATGTCTTGTTTAGTGACATGAAGTTGACAAAAATATAATTGGCGAGCGTTCATTTTTTTTAAATTCTTCTGCATATCATCATTTTATTTAACTATTTCTTCAATGGAGAGGAAAGAGTTAAAGATATTCATTGGCTCATTCTCATTGTTCAGAAGGTTAACAAATGAAAGAATTACAATATTCACACAAATGGTAAATAAAAAAGATTCACTCGAGAAAAGACTATATTTTGTTAAAAAATTATTAAGTCTAACCCATTTTATATTTTTTTAAAGAAATGTGACAGTTAAATAAATAACAAAAAGGGCTAAATGATAGTTTTCTAGAGACAGAGCGGTGGTAGTCGCCGATAGGTAACTCGTGGCTGGCGTCCTTTCTGTCGTGGGTTCCACTGTAGGTCTATTGGTCAGAAGAGATGTGACTCTCACGATAAACTATCCAGACTCCGATTGACTCGGGGTCGAAATTTGGAGAGTAGGGTGTCATCCTCTTCATTAAGACATGATCTAAAACAAATTTTTCCTGCCGCCAATGAATCTGCCGGGCATCTTCGAAGAGTGGCATTGAGTGCGTAAATATTAACGACGCACTATTCAGCTACCCGAGGTCTTTCGGTGACGGGCCTCGTCATATTGAACCATGGTCAAGTGACGAGGACGACACCTGAACTGACACCCCCTCTCCTAACTTCCACACCACACCAACGGGAAGACGTTTAAGCTTTTTACAAATTTAACGTGAATTGCTCTCCTCCACGGCGGGTCTTTTTCGGTGCTAGGATCGAACTCATGACACACCGGCCACGACTTCGTTCCCTTGACCATTAGGCTACGTCGGTTACGTCGAGCGACGTTAATAAACAATCATTCAAACTTTAACCCCTACGGTTTTTCAAGATTGTTCCGGGGGAAAAAATTGGTTTTATCATAATAATCCATAAATCATGTTAAAATTCAAATTAGAATCAGTTGTTCATTTTAAAGTTCGGTTCTATCTTGGAATTTTTTTAATACGTCTCCTCTAATTTCTCTGAGACACATTATTTCAATCAATCCTCAAGAATTATCTTTCAATTTTTCACGTTTTAGGAATGTCATAGTGCGAGGAATGTGTGTGTGTTACCTTAGTTGAAACTATCTATCTATCTACTATATATATATATATATATATATATATGTATATATATATATGTATATATATATATTCAAATTCGTTTAGTCTGCTTCCCAGGATCTAACACGTTAAAAGCAAAAAGAAACTTTATCAAAACTCCGATGAGTCTGAGTAAAATATTTATGACTGTTGTGTAACTCAAATTTTAATTAATCACAAATTTTATTTTTTCTGAACCTATTAATTATTCTGAAGTGTGTGCGTGAAAGCAATCCATTGATACAATGAGTCGTCTTCATCAAGAAATCCTTTGATCTTTGTAATAGACACAAGCCGATTCATCTAATTACTTCGAATGCTTTAGTTACAATTCATTAAGTAGGAGAAGAATCATGAAATATTTATTTCATTTGAAGTAATGAGTGATTAGAAAATTTAATCGCTATAAGCTGTTCTGGAAAGTTTTGATTAGGATTAGTTCGAAGGAAAGAGGTTTCTTATGACTAAGATAAATAATAATACGATAGATAATTGTAATCGAATTAAGTAGGATTCTTTGAGAAGAAAAACAATTGAAATTCATGAAAGAAGTAACATTGGGTGGCATTTCCCCATTTTGGCCTTGTCATTAACTTAATGCAGTCGCTTCATTCCTTCTCAAGGATTACATCAATATGCCATGTCTTCCAAAAAATACTCGTAGTGATGAAAGTTTATGGTGTCAATGATTAAAAAGAGATTAATAAAATGAGACAAGAAAATATGATTTTCTAACATTCCTAATCCTGCAAAAGACAGAAATAGAAAGGAATTTTTATTTTTGGTTATATATATATATATATGAAATATAAGACGATGTTGTTGAAATAGGATTCTTTAAATGTGATTGATGAGGCAGTCTTGATGTTAGTTAAACTTTTTATTGCGCATCTTGAACACATAAAGACAAGGACGACACAATACACACACACACAAGCTGCAGCCGGCTACATGTTGATGCAAATACAGAAGCGAAAGAGAGAAGAGAGCGCGTAACCGTCTGCTCCGAATTTTAGACTGGTGGTGAAGGTCGTACGACTCTTTTGTAACAGGAGTCGTGATTGGATGCAAATGCGCGCAAGCAATTAGATTAAGATTAAGATTATGCGCGCGAGCAATTAGATTAAGATTATAACAGTCTTGTGCGAAAGAACTAGGAAATAATTTAACGGGGTAAAGTTAAAGGGTTAGAATAAGTCATTATATATATATATATATATATATATATATATATATATACCCATTCAAATTGTACTACCAAAAATAAAAGCAAATAACAAAACTCTACGTATGCAACATAGTAGGAAGAAAATAGGATTAAATTTGTCACCAATTTGGGAATATACTAGGGTTTGCAATGAATACACACAACCGTGCCTATGTCAACTAAAACTCGATTAAGCATTAAGTCAAACTGGGCTTGGATTACAGATTCGGGCAAGTCATCCCCTGATCTTTTCAACACTTTATAGTCAAATATGTTCTGTACTAAGGTATATCAAGATACGTCGGGCAGCATCCAGTCCTGCATTATCTTACTGAAAGACCGTAACAATGGGCTATCCCCTCAAACTCATGTTTTTTCATCCAGCTAAGTTAGCACTTTGAGTCTCTCATGGCGTTGCCTTTTTAAATCAGAGTTCTAATCAGAGATCAGGACGGGAAGCAATATTGAGAGGTTTTTACTTTTAATGTATAAAACTCTTTAATGTGAAAGTAAAATTTTATTATTATAAAATTAAATATGATATATAATAATTACTGAATAAATTGAATTTATAGATAAGTGACATGTAAAAAAAACTGAACTATAAATTTTTCGAATATTATTTTATCAATTTACATAAGACCAAAATTTAGATATACATTCACTTATTATATTAAAGTTGTACAAATTATTATTTAAATAAATCGTGTACAGAATTACTTCAATAATTAATTAGTAGACAAATTGCAATGTAGCTACTACAGACATAATATTTAATTGTGCTACTTAATTAGAACTATGAACAGTTTATAATAAATATACGTATTTTTTATTCTCTTATATTTGATCCATTAAAACTGAATGCGTACATAGCTGTTTGAGGAAAAAATATTTAATGCCTTTTTCTGGAAAAAAATATCCAAGTTCAAACTCACCCGTTTTTTTTAAAGCTATGTTAGAAGAAAAATATTTTTTGAAAGATTGTGGGGAGATAACTGGATCCCCCCTGGATGTCAGTTTTGCAACTACTTTGACTTTAAAGACGTTTTCTATAAAAGACCTACTGTTTGCCATTTGATAGATTTTCTTTTTGTGAGATGCCATTCAACTGTCAAAGAAACGGCACCTTACAATACTTTGATCTCCTTTTTTTTCTCTTCGTTCTTTTTGTTTGAATATTTATAAATGCATTTTAGATTTTATTAAAATTTTTAAAATTTCAAAGGATGAGAGAAATGTAAGCGACGTTTATTTTTAACCAATTGAATATTTTATGGACAGTGATTCAAAGGACATCATTATTTCTGTTGCTTCACTGAGTTAAAAAAAACAATAATAATAAGGATACAACCACAATTAAGCACACACACAAAAAATGTCATACAAAAATAATTTTAAATGACAAAAAAAGAAAGATTTGCGCAAAACAACGTAATGAATATCATATATAGAAAAGACGTCGCAAAATTTTATTAAGTTATTCTTCAAATTTCAACACAAATAGTTACTTTACAAATTATTTTAATAAGGCGGATATTGTTCAATTGCTTTAAACAAACCATGATAATATGTTATCCCAAATAACTATTTTAAAAAAGTTTCAACACTAAGCCAATTTTCAAGTTTTCAAAGCAGAAGTTTCATCAAATAAATTTTAGTCAATTTATGTAACAAAAGTTCATAGCCTTTTGAAATAAATATACAAATCCAGCTTTTTTCAAAAGTTTTGAATCGTCAATAAGCTGATGCGTGGACAATTTAGTTTTAAAAATTTGCAGAAAAAAACAATTTGAGGAACACTAATTTATAATCCCAGATTCGTTACGTAATTTTCAAAACTCCAGCTCTGATAACTAAGTGCATCCAAACATGAAGAGAAAAGTTGTTAATTTTTTTAAAATATATATAATAATATTATAATTAATTTCTAGCATTATTAATATATTGTATAAGCTAATATCTCTTTATATATAAAGGAGGTTTTTCATGATGCCGTAATAAATTTATTACGTACTATCGCAACAATGCGAACGTTCAAGATAACTTGGCCAACCCGATTTCGCATGTGTCGTAATTGACAACCCTGTGCTTCGTTTCATGTCATATCGTCAATGCGGTTGGGATAGTAGTACATTATTAAAAGCGTTTGCAGAAAAATATTGCTACAATTTCCTGGATCATTGAGTGAGAAGAAAGGAGTTGTCTCATACGAAGAGTTATTAACAATAAATTATTAAAAAATAATTACTTTATAATAATATGTTATGTGGTTTCAGTAAAAATTATTCCTTTAAATCACAGTTTTTAATATGTATACAGTGAAAATTTAAAGTTTTTAAGTGTACCAAAAGTTGAGTCCTGTGAAGCATAGAAGAATATTTTCCTTAAGAGAGATCAACTGAATTTATAGATAATTAAACTACAATTAGGATCATTTGAAAACTGATTTCTGATTATCCAGGATATAAAATACATAAAAATATAAATCTTTAAATGTTATTAAATTACGTCTTAAATGTACATCATACGAGAGATGTTACGTATCATATTTGTTCAATTTGCGTAGAAGAGCTATCAAAAACTGTCTTAACTATTGAAAATTATTATAACTCTATTCTTTCTATACATGGGATTACTATTTGTGTGTATAATTTCCGTAAGTTACAGTTTCAGTCCTTTTATTTTAATTATTAATATTTCGTTATAAGTTTCGAGTATGCTTGTAATTACGTCATTGAGAATGTGGGACACCTCCCTGTCAATCGATTGGTATAAAAATCCATGCAACTGATTGGATGTATAGCGAATAATAACTAATGAATGTAGGAAATTTAGTAAATCTTTTTTTTATGTAATAAAGGCGGTATTTTAAAAAATTACTACAAATAATAATTGAATAAAAATTTGGGAAATGAAATCATACGAATCTTTTTTTTAACAGAAAATACTTGGCAATATAAATGCACACGTTTTTAATATATTTTATTCATAAATCTGTCTTAAGTTATTAAGCACTAAAAAATTCAAGAATTTAAACTCACATTCAGTTTAAAATAACAAATTTCAAAAAATTATAGTGACCTTCTAAGCTTAACTTGCCAGTTCCAAACTGTCAGCCTTTTCTTCTAATTGTAACCGTTGAACATTGTTGTAGCATTGTTCAATTGTTGGAACATTGTGATTTTGAAAGTCAATGTGCTCAGCGAAAAATTCAAATTGCATTAATTAAATAAGCGAAATCAGTGCCATCTTGGGAAGGTATGTTTAAAACTTTACAATACTAATAAGAGAGAATAACTTTTAATAAATTCTTGAAAATTATTCCATTTGTATAAGCTATGAATGATATACCTCGTGTCCTTGATGATCTCAAACCTTCACTTTGAGGAGGGGCTGATTGCATTATTAGTCCCATTTTATTTCCAATCTATCCAATGGGACCAAAGTAATTTCCAGATGAAATCGGTTGATCCTATCCTTCCTAACCCAATCAATTTATTTTTAGTTTCGCTTGACTTTTTCAATTCTTGAACAATATAATTACAAAAGAATATTTCAATATCAATTCACGAGAATTTTCTCTTTTCAAGCGACTTTTGATTGTGAGCTTGCATAGCAGTGCACACAAAGCTCTCTTATGGGAGAGAAAAAAACCCATCGAGAGACGAAAGCGACTTTTGATTGTGAGCTTGCATAGCAGTGCACACAAAGCTCTCTTATGGGAGAGAAAAAAACCCATCGAGAGACGAAAGCGACTTTTGATTGTGAGCTTGCATAGCAGTGCACACAAAGCTCTCTTAGGGGAGAGAAAAAAACCCATCGAGAGACGAAAGCGCTGATTCCTTATTTCTACGGTCCTTTGGGTCGATGGGGAATTCAAACCACCCAAACTCACCCTTGTGTACAGCATTGAGTTTCCAATAGAATTATCGATATTAAAAGAATTGCTCCTTTCATTTAATGTCACACCAAATGACAAAACTTTCAAAAAGCTTCATTAATATTCTATTTTGTAGCTTTTTTAAAAGTTTTTATTCACAATTGGTTGAAATTTCACTTTTGTCTTACTGCTTTTGAATAATACAGAAGAGAAAAGTAAGTTAATGAATGCTGTATATTTTTTTTATTGAATGAGCGTTCAAGAAGTAAAAAGTATAATCATTATATAAAATAATTACTACTGTAGGAATAAAAAGAAACGCCTGTGATGTACAAAAAATACTTTTCTAAGAATACATTGCCACATATTTTCTAAATATTGTTACGATGATCGGGATTCGAGGACTTTACGCAAATCAGTTCGCAAACAACAAAACTGTTCTTTAAGAGCGATGAGAATTTATTGTCGCCAAAACAATCCTTGAAATACAGAATGCAGCAGCAATATTGACAGAATAAATCTCAGAAAGTCTTCACATCTTCAACAGCTCTTAGACACAATTATCAGTATCTAAAATTCACGTATGTATAAGATTATTCACAAGCAAAGCCGAGCTAATCACGGTCAAGGCAAATTTACTAATCGCTAGTCAAAATAATGCTCACTAATCACTGGCTGAAGCAAGACTAACTCGTTTTGGCGAGTATTGCTCTAATTATTGCCGTGGCGGAAACTTCGAGAAAAATCCACTTGCGTCATAGATCGTGAGATTACTGGATTTCTTCACTTCCAAATGGGTCGCCAAAAATTATGTTAACTTGGCTCTAGCGCCAAGATTTCGCCAAATTCCCATTGAATCACCAGTATAACGTAAGGGACGGCGTTGTTTTCGGGTATTACAATAAATATAACATAGAGTAACATAAATGCATTACACACCCAAAAAAAATACAAATTATTTACACTATTTTATAGCAAATTCGAAACAATATGAAGATTTAAACAAAAATTGTGACCGATGCTCACATTTTAGAAAAATCTTCTTAGCATATCAAGTATACTCAATATGTACTATTTTGAATTTCAAAATCCCCCCACGTTTGAATCAATAGAGTTACTATTCTTTTAAGAACAAGGTATCATTATTTTTCTAAAATATTCATAAATGAAAATGTCGAAAAAATAATAAGTTAAATAATAAGTCAAATAATAAGTTTTTCTCAATGACAGGACTTTTCTATTCTTTTTCTCAAGAGCTATAGTTTAGAATGAAATAAAATATAATATTTTATACCTTTTGAATTTAAAAATGATGTACTTAACTGTGCCGGTCGTAAAGGGGTGTTTTTTGCTCTCGATTGACTCATTGTTTCAAACTTCAAAGCAATTCGATGACTATTGGTGGTGGACCTTATAACCTTGAGCATCGGTCAAGTTCACAACGTCAAGACTTAAAGCCTTGGCAGATCTAACGTGCACTAGCCCCTCTGCACGGTGAGTTTTCAGTGGCACCAGGACGACTTGAACTTACCACTCTAGAGAATTATAATATGGTATCAAGCAGGGGTTTCCCCAGATTGCAAGAGGGCCCCCTACAAATGGTATGAACTAACGCACTAGATTCGCACTAAAATTTTATCAGAACTATATTTTTTGCAATGTTATGCACACATAGATAAACTTAACAGTGTAACACTATATTTTATCTATCTCACTCTAATTTTAATACAATGTTATTGTTTGTTTAAATTGAAACCCTTGGTTTCTAAAATTGGGTGAATGTTTTCAAAGGGGTAACATAATAATATAAAATTTGGAAACCACTTGTATAAACTATTTGTGAAGGGTTCTATTAGTGGTACTTCGACTCATCCTCTTCGGGAAACTATTCTTTAACTGTAATTTTAGTTTAAAAACCACTTTCCGCAAAGATAATTTATGCAAATGTAATTGCTATTTGAACCCTGACATTGGGGTGTGTGAGGTTAATCGTGAAATCTCGGAATAGTAGAAAGTGAATTGCGACTAAGAAGTCGTGTGGCTTGAAATTATTATTCGTCTTAGAATCCAACCGGAGTTTGTAATACCTGTCGGTTCCTGCTTACATCCGAAACCTCTTGTCTACCCACAGTCCCAGCTAGGTGTGTGAAAGAAACTGAATGATCAACAGACATGATTTCAATCTGATTAATTTATTGTTACCAAAATATCAATCAGACACAATAGCAATCTAATTAAGATAGGCCATCAAATAGTAGAGCGTGGAGGTGAGATTCACTAACACGGGGATAATACTACAGACCTTTAACTGAATCTACGATAGCTTAAATACGCTCAATATAACGACGTCGCACACTAATAAGCTAATTTCTAACTCAACAAGCTCACGATACCTGCACTTTTTATGCAGTGGATCCTACACTTGAATCTTGCAGGAGATCTTTATCGAGATTTGATCAATGTAGTCCGATCCACTCTCCGTAATTCGTTTTCCTGGACAACTCCAAGACCTCTTAATAATTCCACCACATCCTTCAATCTTCAACTAACAAATTAATTCGCAAACTCTTTACTAACTCCTACTAGCCAACTCCAACTTTCCAACCCCAAACTCGCGAAAACAGAATTTATATAACATACTTCATTGACATAATCACGCTTTCTTGGTCGGCAAAAGTTGGTTGAATAAAAGTATTTTTCCCCAGAAGAGTCCCCAAGGTTTTAATATAGTTGCGAAAAGATCCATTACATAAGTTGAGCAAGGAAATAGTAGTGGATCTGTACCAAGCTATCTTGTTCGAGAAAGACCAGTATATATAAGGAACTCCGACCACCGCTAAGTCTTTTTGAATAAGCTTATAAGTTAGATTAAGAATTTGGATTTTGGATTGATTCCAAGGTTAAGGAATAAGTAGTAAATCATTCATAAAGCGTTAGATCTGAAATAAAAATATTTATTTTTTAAATCATGTCTGCTTCTTCTCCAAACCCTCTTACACCTGCGACCTCCGGATCGCGACATATTATAGAAATTTGGTGCTTGAAAGAAAAAAAAGAAAAGAAAAGTGTACTATGGCGTCGAATAAAATTTAGCATATGCGATTGAAAAAGGTATTTAATCATTTGCATTATATATTTTTAACAATTGATGTAAAATTTTAAAAACACACCTTGTACTGTACTAAAAATTTTAAGAATATTTTTGAGCACAAAAAATAATTTATAGATGGTTTGAATGATTGGAATTGAGATTAAAGCATTTTCATATGGATACTATTATAATACCCTGAAAAAAATTGTGAAGAAACCAAAATACTTATTTTTCTATAAAAAGCTTAAGTAGCGATGGAAGAAGATAAGTGATGATTTGAAGATTTCTTAAGTTTCAAGAAGAATGTTTTTTTTATATTGCATGTAATAAAACAGAATAAAATTTTTTGGTGAAAGCGAATTTCAGATATCCTTTGTTGGAATTATGTTTGTTTTATTCTAAATCTTTATGTGCAATAAGGAAAAAGCATTACATCAGTAAAAAATAAATTTGAGCAAACGTATGACGCGAAACAATTTCCAAAGATTATATAAGGATTAATATCATTGAATCTTGATGAAGGATTGCATTAGTGCGTTTCATGAAATTAAGCACGTTAATTTGTCTTGAATTAACACAGTGATGGATTCTTAAGTGTAGATACTCATATTTTTAATGAATTCTTATTATACCTAAGTGTGAAATAAGGAATTTTCAACCTAAGAAATAACTAAAAATATATGAAGTCAAACTCTATTTTTTTTGACAAAATTCATTGGTTACCGTATCTAATTAACCATTAAAAATATGAACCATATATGAACATTTTTTTTAAAAAAAGATATTATTTAATTCATGATGTGTGACAAAAATAGTGTCAACGATCTGTTATCCCACAATGTATCATTTTTTTTTCAAGGTAGACAAATTTTTTTAAAAATTGTTTCGACTTTCATGACTAGTATAGCAAACGTTATTTCACGTATCTAAAGAAGAAAAGTTTAAATATATAAGGGTTTTTTTACGGAGAAAGGGATGAATCATATGATAACAAAGCAAATTTTGATTAAAAAGCGCCATCTATTGTAAAAAAAGTATAAATAATAGTAAATAGGAATCTATGCTTATAAGATCAGGTTTGGAAATGCTTTTAATTTAAGAATGCACATTGGAATTTACTCAGTTCATTCTGACGTTAAATCATCAACATAGAATTATATTACATTTCTTTCCACGATATTTGAAAATTAGGATATTAATAATAACATGTGTTAAGCTAAAATAATTTTTGGAAAGAGGTAATTCAACTTATTTTTGTATATAGAACAGAACGAAATAAATTTTCTTAAGAAAATGGGAAGCATGTGTAAAAAGATAAATTAAAAAGGAGGAAGAACAATGTAAAATAGAAAGAAAATACAGGAAAAGGCATCGTTTGTCATCAATTTTATGTGTAGCGAATATTTTGATTATTTAAAAAGCAAACACATTAACAATAGAATATTTTTTATTTCAAATACCCAATATACCACTGTCAGGAAGCTATTTTTTAAAAATAAGTCAATTGTGAATCATAATGTATGCCGTAGAATAAAGAATGTCTACTAAAAATGCTTTACAGATCGTGGTACCATTTATTTTATAAAAATATAAAAGGGCTGAAGATGCCAAGAAACATACACCTTTTTTTTAAATATAAAATATTTAGTACTTGTTATAAAAGTAACCGAGTGCTTTTTAAAACAATGCAAAAAATTTATAGACTAAAAAAGTTATTTATATATCTTGAAAGCAAATAAATTTTATAAAAATAAATAAAGAATGTCTGAAGAAAAATTAAAGTTTATTTACGTTTTTGATAAAGTTCATTCTTTGTTTCACTATTTCGCCTTACGTTTACGTGGAGAAATCGAATGAAACAGGAAAATAATTACATATTAATCCAATGAAGTTTTTAAGATCCATTTTTCAAAATTTAACTGTAATCTATAATTTATTTACTAATAGATGGCGACACAAGGTTGATGTTGCATAGTAAGAAGGTTTTTAAATGTTTTGTGGAGTTATATAAATAAGCATAAGTATAAGAGAGAGAAATTTTTTTCAACATAGATCTACTCAAGGAGATGTAGAATCTAGTTTTCAAAGAAATATAGTCGAGTGAGGAAATTTGTACTTGCTTTCAAATTTTTTGAGACTGTATGGGAAAATATTTGAATGACAAAAGAATAATGAGTTTGCCTTGATGAATTTTGTACTCTATCAAATACTTTATTTACTTGTTCATGTCTTGTATATGAAAATTTTAATATAGATAAAAAAGAAATAACCAGGAAAATCGTAAGAATATTTTCTTATACTGAGGTCTGAAGATCTTAAAATAAAATTCGATCACCAGAACGAACAAGGCTATATTTATTAAACCTACTTTGCATTCAGCATATTTTTATTTTTATTTATTTCTTTCTTTCTTTTTACATAAATGTTTTATAAAGAGAAAGTTTAAAATTGATTCAGTCCAGCTGTTTATTTGGAATAGCACGGAATGAGATTGATTTTCTGATACCTTGTAAATTGAGTACACAGAAAAATGTTTAGAAATATTTTCAAAACGGTCAGGTATAATGGTAAAATTATTACTCATGATAAAATATTAATAACATGCAATCATATTCTGAGGATTATAAAATCAATCTTATATAAAAGTTAATTTATATTATTAAGCAAACTGCTATCTCTTAATTGATAAAAAAAAAATTTTTTTTTTTGTGTAATTTAATTTCTTAAGATGTCTTCAAAATCTTTTTTAACTACTTGGAGGATTACTCCTGTTATGTATACAGGGTGTCCCGAAGCTCAAATTCAAGTGTACACGTGGTGCAAAGAGGTGTTCATCAAAGACGTCTTAAGGCATGGGCCAAATGGGCTCGGGCCCAGGGCCTCAGCGACAATGGGGGCCTCGTATCATCCTTAAACCAGGCTTAAGAATATGATTCGAATAATTTCAATGCTCAAATGTTTTTTCTGATTGTATTCTACAAAAAACTGGGAATTTTAGACAATGTCAACTGGCTACATCTGCTGACCGTCGTCCATGTATAAGCTAATGCCTACCACTATACCATCCTCATTACTGTTGTTCTTGTTATTGTTTCTTATCCCAAATGGTGTAGCTCAACTACACCATCTCCATAAAACCAAAAATCTCCAAAAAAAATCCAGAAATAAAATAGGATTTCCTAAAACCTTGTCATATGTAAAACTTAAACAATTCAGAATATGACTGGGAGAGGCCTGATTAGCCTCGCACCTATGACATTCTGGAAAGACTTTCCGGCCCAGTTGAAAAGTAAGAGGTTTGATGTGGCCACTAAAAAAGCGCAACAGAGCCGTCTGCTGGTCCCTATGAATATTAAGCTGATGATACCAACGAAGTTTTTTCCAAAAATACCAAGGTTGAGCAGGGAGTATTCTCCAAAATGCATTCATTCCTATCCTTTTAATAGAGAAGAATTCATCAAAAGTTCGACAAATGTCACCCAGCAAGTTGTCAGCAGTGGCAGACTTGGCCAAACTATCGGCTATCTCGTTACCATTCAATCCAATATGGGAGGGGGTCCATTGAAAGTATATACAATGTCTAAAAGAACGTCGAACCACAATATCCAGAGTATTTAGGCTAGTCATATCCTCAACAGTTGTCCAAAGAGAAAGGTATTGTATAGAAGCACGGCTGCCAGTTAAAATCCAAATGTCCCTGAAGACAAGATCCGAAGCAGTGTCAATAAATTGCAATCCTTTATAAATTACAATAAGTTCAGATCTAAAAACAGAACAGTAGTTAGTATTTCTAATCTTGATGTCAAATGTACTATCAGGTGTCTCAATGTGCACACTGCTTCCAGAAATACCAGCGTCGCCCATGTGTGCTGCCATCAGTATAAATTTTTAAGGCCGAATGAGGATGCCATCAATTGTCTCTAGAGCAACCTGTCTAGTAAATTCTGGTATATCAGACCTTTTACACACCCTAGTCATTAGCTCAGTCTGGAAATGTATTCGATTAGAGACGAACTTAAAATGGGAAAATGGCTCTAAGGAGTAAGGGGTTCAACATTACCAGAAAATAGGCCCATATCAACTGCCAGAGAAAAAGGGCTGCGTTTCTTTAAACGTCTGTTATTGATCCAAGAGTGGAAATAGGGAGAAATTCTGTGCTGGGCATTGTAGCTAGATAACTCATTGTAATATTTTACCAGGCTATAATTTCTTCTCATAGAAAGAGGTGGTAAATCACTCTCCTACAAAACAATGTTATTAGAGCAGCTATTACGAAGGCACCCTTATTACTCATTCAGTCAAAAGGCAGCAGTCGGTTGAGCCAAATTGTGCGAATTTAAGTCATGCACATTTATTTGTTTCAAATTATTGTTCATGAGTATTTGATAACGAATGCTATGTACTGTCTTCTTTTAAGGGTCGTAGGTTGGGCCTACTTTTGCGTCAGGGCCTCAAGAAATCTTAAGTTCATACAATGGCATAGTAGGGGATATTAGGGCCCCTCTGCAAAGACAAATTTCTGGCACTAAGCCGGATCTTACAAAGGGTACGTCAGTCATTCTTTGGATCCCCCCCGGAATGCGAGATTTGAGGGGATGTACGTTCCGCACCTGGATTCATATCAGTTCTGAGAATAATAAATAAAAAATTCCATGTCTCTTGGTTAAGTGAGGACGAGGATATTTTTGAAAATGTAGAAAGATGACACTCTTTATCTCATCATTAGCTAATTTGACCACAAATTTCATAGTGATTTTTTCAAACTTAAACTTACGTATAATCACACGTATAATAATCACAAGTGGAGCAAAAAACTTAGATAGTTTTTTTTAAAACCGACGTAGTTTGTTTCAGTCAGAGTTGGAGAAAATGATGTCACCTAACTTTGACTCGACATAAAAAGAAGAAGAAAATGCATAAAACACCAGGTTTTTCAAAAGATGGTCCATTTAGATACGATTCCAAATGCTACAACATTTGCTACTTTTCTAGCCATAACAAACGTTACCATTTTTTTTTTTTAGAAAAGGGCTTAATTTTAAGAAAAACTCAATCTTAAGTTTGTAACTCAACTTAATTGATAAATTTAAGAATAATACAGAAAACATTCTTTTCGTTTTTTTTTAAATAAATTAAATATTTGAAACGTTTGCCTACTACATCAATTTAGGCTCTTCATCTTTTTAAATGTGATCTCTTGAGGAGTCATGAATAAGAAGTTATTTCTTTAACAGCTTCAGCAATTCCCTTGGCGCAGTTCAGTTTCAGGTGCTTTTTCGATTGGCTTAAAAGAAGTTTGAAGCCCAAGGATCATATTATACTTAGAATATATAGAGACTTACTTATATTTGATCTTATTTTTACCAATTTTTACTTTTATGCGGTGCTGTTCTTAGTTCATTTTGTATTGGAGGGAAATATTAACATTATGGGTGTGTTGCATGGTAAATTTACTAATCTTAACATTATTTCATGCAAATATTTTTAGCTCATTTTAATTTTTCATACAAATATTTATAGTAAGCAGTTTTTATTAATTTTGCCTGTTATATTTTATTTAATTAGCGTTAGCCTATTTATTTTCTAATAATTATACATTTATTGCATTTCCTCCTTTACAAATCACAGGTAAAGGTTGGCTGGCCAAAACACATTCTTTAAAACCTGCATTCTTCGTTCCTAAGGTCAAGAGTTCGCTATTGTACTACTGTGGCTAATACTCTTTACAGTTCTGTGTCTAGTTAGGGTTATAACTCTTTGTATTTATGTTCTGTTTTCCATCTGTTCTTTTAATACAAATTTTTTTTTCAATGGGGCTGCAGATTGGTATTTTAAACCTTTGCACACCTAGTACATTCCCCGGGATCTAGTACCACTTTTTAGTGCTGCACCATATAGGCGATACCAATTACAGCAAGCAATTTGGACGCCCAGTTTCCTCCACAGAGGGAGGCACCTGATCTCTTGACGATGCGAACTTTGTACTAGGATTTAATTTTGCCGAGAGCATCAAAGCCAAATAGACACTCAAAGGATCCTTCACATGCCGTATAATCATACGACATGGCCGCTGTCGATTTTCTGCATCAAAAAAATCCACCGATTTGGGCCGGGGTTGAACCCGCAACCCTGGGTGTAGAAGGCCAGCGACGAAACAACCACGCCACTCAACCGGCTTAATGCAAAAATTAAAACGGTATATCTAATATTTTAGTTATACATAATTTAGTTGTGATTCAAGCAATCTAAATCATTCCCCAGTTCCATGCCTAAATTTTGGAGGTGTAGATAGGTAGTGTTGCCGTCTCTATCGTGTAGAAATCCAACTCTGTCTCACGCTCTGGCAACTTTCATTCCTTCCCTTCGGGAAGGATACGTCAACAACAACAACAATTTAAATTTGATTGATTTTTTGAAGCGAGTAAGTGAAAAATACGTAGACACAAATTTTGGGGAAATATTGTTCTTATCAAAAGAAAAAATTTAGTTTTAATACCAAAAGCACACTTGAGTTTTAAATTTACTATTACAAAAAAATACATAGGGTAATTTTGTCAGCATTTTCTGTTTAAAATAAATGCACCATGCGTAATGATAATTTAAACGATACAATTTTAGATCGAATTCATTCCCAAAATTGTGAAACATTTTACACAAAAATGTAAATATTTAACAATTTTCATTTTTGAAAAACATTAAACAATGTCATAAAGAAAAAGATAAAATTTTGCTTGAATTGTAGAAATTTCAAAAAATTTTCAAGGTTTTTTTCAGATATATGTGTCATTCAAGGTTTTAAAAATCAAGCTATAAACATAGGCCTGGTAGTTACTTCTGACCTCTACATGCTATTATTGTTCACTTTCTACGAAGGTCATCCAGAAAATAAAGACCTTTTAGTTATACAAAATAAAAACTACCGTTTTTGGGGGGAAAACAATTCCGAGAAATGATTATAGATTAGAAGAGGTAGAGAGAGAGAGAGAGTGAAATTTCCTTCACTTCACTACATAATCACCACTTGAATTTGTTGTATTTCTTCACGTACGTTAAATTTCTCACCACCAGTAGTATATATATATATATATAGGGTGTCCCGAAACTTGATGATAGGTAGGGGTGAAAGATGGGGTCATATCTGTTCTAGGAAATATAACAACAAAAATTGCACCTGACTTAGTAAGGAGGAACACATTCTTGAAAATGTGGAAAATTAACACCCTTCATAACATCATTAGTTGTTGTGACCACAAATTTCACGATTTTACGATCATTTTTCCACTAACATCATCTTTCATAGAAGGACTATTAGTTGCAGTCACTAGTTGGACAAAATGGTTTACTGATTTATTTCAAATTAATCTTGTTGGCGTGAGTCGGTGTTTGAGAACAAAATGCCACCTAACTTTGACTCACCATAAAAAGAAAACTATAGCAACAACCCCAGTCAAGTTTCTCAAAAGTTGATCCATTTATTTAAGATTACAAAATGGTTCGACACTTGTTCTTTCCTATGCATTACAATCGTGCTAATTTTTTTTATATTTGTAGAACATCCTCATTTTACACTGCTAGCCACCGTAAATGCAACACCCTGAAGAAAGCACGCAAATAACATGAAATTTACAACATGCATTAGCGGACGTGAGATATGCAAACAATTAGAATTTCAGCGCAGACACACATCACGCACGCCTGTGGCGCCACCTCAAAGCGCTATTTAAGGCTTGGAGATTTCGACTATTTCAAGTTCGGCAATTGTGCTTTTCTTGTGGTTTTTTAAAAAACGATCAGTTATGTCTCGTAGAAAACAGCAATCAACTTTTAATCAAGTATCCGAATTCGACAGAGGAAGGATAGTGGCCTACCGAGATTGAAGGATTATCTTTCAGGGAAATCGGTAGTCGTGTTGGACGAAACCAAACAACTGTAATGCGGAGATGTGACCATTGGATGCAGGACGTGGTCTATCGCATCCACCTCAGTGCACCACTTCACGTGAGGACAGGCAAATTGTGCACATGGCAGTGACGGATCGCTCAGTCACATCACGAACCATAGCACAGCACATTGAGTCTGTAACGCATCATTCAGTGTCTGCGCGTACCATTCGACGCCATTTACAGCAGAGTGGTCTGCCCGCAAGACGTCCATTGCTTGGTCTACCCTTGACGCAGAACCACAGACGTCTCCGCCGCCAATGGTGCAATGAAAGAAGGATGTGGGCTAAAGAATGGAATGAAGTTGTCTTTACTGACGAGTCACACATCTGTCTGCAGCACCACGATGGTCGGATTCGAGTCTGGAGACACCGTGGAGAGAGGATGCTGAACCGCTGCGTTATGCACCACCATACTGGTCTTGCACCGGGTATTATGGTATGGAGTGGTATTGGATATCACTCTCGCACTCCTCTAGTACGCATTGCCGGTACTTTAAACAGCCAGCACTACATCTCCGAGGTGTTGGAGCCAGTTGTCCTTCCTTACCTTCAGGGCATGGCCACAGCCATATTTCAACAGGATAATGCGCGACCACACGTGGCACGCATTGTCCAAAGGTTCTTCGTCAATCACCAGATTGAATTGCTTCCCTGGCCGGCTCGCTCTCCAGATCTTTCGCCGATAGAAAACATGTGGTCCATGGTTGCTCAACGATTTACCCAGATTACACCCTCAGCTACCACACCAGATCAATTTTGGCAACGTGTGGAAGCTGCTTGGTCTGCTGTAACCGAAGAACACATCCAAAGATTCTTTGAATCAATGCTGAGGCGTGTGGCAGCAGTGATCTCCAACTCTGCCTACTGATTCTGGCAGGAACCACACTTCACAGAAGTCTATAAATGTAATCATTTGATACTTGGTCAACATGTTATCTACAAAATAAATTTTGTTGTACTATCTTATGTCTTTCTTGGTGTTGCATTTACGGTGGCCAGCAGTGTAAAAATGCCTCTATTGATACCTTCTATTGCATTTTTGGGTACTACAAGGAAAAGGCTTGCGGCACATAAAATATTGATGTTCAAACATGTTACAACCATGTAATTTTCAAAATTCACGTTAAATGTACTGTATTTGTAAATTTTTGTGTTATTCTACTATGTATATTATGTTATCCTGTATTGTGTTATTATATATATACTATACGTTCTTGTATCCAGGTGGCTGTACTATGAGAAAAATACTTGCAGCATTATAAAATTAGTACTAGGTTTGAAATCGGTATGAAAAAAACATATTGGAATCATAATGATAGTTAAGATAGTACTATAGTTTCTTGACGAACAATTAAGCCAAATGCAAAAGTTAGACATAAAAATTTGTGTTCAGGGCTCTTTTTGCACTTATTTTTTATATATAATTTTAAAACCACACGTGACATTCAATTCTTCAAAGTTAGTGTCCTCTTCTTTCTGCTTAAGAGCTAAGAGAATTAAGCTGTCTCCCTTTCCAATGAAGGACAAGGTGAAATGAGTATACAAGCATTCTCTGGGTAGGTTATCAATACTACCTTCGCTTTAGTGAGACCCTCTTTCTCTCGCTATCCCTCTACGAAAAACGTTCTGCTAAACCGCCTGGTCGCTGGTTTTGATATCTCTATTCTACACTTGCAAATTTTCGATTGATTTGAATTATTTTAATGTTTTATAGAAAATATGTCAATTACGAAAATAAATCAATACAGATAATGAATCCAGTTGGGCCACAATATTGATCATGCGAGGGTGTTGCTGTGCTCTCTACAGTATCTGAAATGTAAGTTTTGTTAGTGTTGTGTGACGGGTCTATCCTCGTCAATCTTCCATTAATCCTCTTGGGTAACTTTGGCGCCAGCAATTATTCTATTTCACAGGCTCCTCGGGAAAAACACGAGATAGTGTTATGCTAATGAATTCGACTATATAAAGTCTAGATTTAGTAAGAAAGAGAAGGAGAAGGAATTGCCAAATTAAATGTAAGTATCGACTACGGATCTCTTCAGCGAGCTTAGGGCGTATTGGATAGTATTTGATATTATTAATCATTGAAGGAATCAAAGAGATTAGATTTAGTACCGACCTGACGTTAGTAAGGGTTCGTCTCCTTTGTCAATTCTGATAGCTGAGATTACTTAGTAGGGAATATTAGATTTAAAGGTCAGAATTGAATGTTAGATTTGAGTATCAGGATTAATATAGGGATTAGATAATCACTCCAGGGTTTCTACTTGTAGTTTGAACTTGTAGTTGTTATTTGTGTGTTGTTAATAAATATTTGTAATTATGGCTTTCGTTGGTGATGATATGTTTCCTTCTACACCTAGAGACGCGCCGGGCAATGTGAACCCAGTCCAAGATAGGACAGGGGCACGACAGCGTGTAACTTTGTAACAACCCCCCCCCCCGTCTACCTTGTGACCCAGCTAAAGGTGTGGGAAGAAGTGAAGGATGATTCGACATGATAATTTCACATTATTTATTCAACGCTTAAATTGATTCAGAAAAAATTCAATGAAACACAATAATTAGGATGTTTCCAATCAGTCAACAGAGGGAGGGGACGAGAGTCGCGTTTTCGGAGAATACATCTAATAAATTAATCAATTTGTAATAATCAAACTTCTACCTTAATATGGCTCTACATAGTAGATATGTAACTAATTGCCACTTAACCTCCTTAATACTTTAAATATCGAACGTAATATGAAGGTGACTAATACCTGAACTGTAGGCAGTCTTCCCTTATCAATTAAGGATTAATCCTTCAATTTTTTTCTCAATATCACCTTCGTGTTTTTAACCTCTCACACGGACTTTCTAACCTTTTTCCGTATTCTTCTCCTTATATCTCACTTGTCACCTTTTGTTAACTAACTTTTTAACCTTCTCACTTTCTAATCGCTTAACTCATGAACTTGAACTATATATAACAAGCTTAATTTGCATATCCCGTCTTCTTCTTAGGAGGAGGTTGATATTTTTAATAGCCCCAAAGATTTCCCAAAAGGGTTTGTGTAAGGTCGTGTATAGATCTGTCATAGCCCCCTCCGTGAAGAAAACGTCATTTATCAAAGGATCTCAAAGACCCGATAGAAATTACGTTAAAAAACTTAACAGACAATCAAAAACTATCAACACGATTTATAAATTTACCTATTTACATCTATAAAATTGAAATGCACGAGAACACGCAAAAACGACTAATCTAAAGGGTATTCTGTTGTTTAATGGAAGCATCCTTTACACAGAGTCCCTGCAGTGCATTCCATTCAAGTGGGAAGCAAGGAAAAAACCCAGTAAGGACTACAAAAAACCTTGGTTATGCACTTTACTTTATCTATATACACTAGTAATACATATAATTTTATTTCTTCATAAAACAATAATTTTCAAGACATCTAAGGTATCAGGGTCCACCACCCTGAAATAAAAACCGGATAACTAACACATCCAAAAAAAATGACAATATACAAACATATTGACATCTTTCAATTTTCATACTTATAAGTATAGTATCACTTATTTTAAATATATACATTTTCATATAAATAAACATCACGTCTGGTTTCTTTTTTTACAAAACTCTCCATCCATTCGCGTTGCGCTGTTAGTGTTATGATTACTTTTCCTAATTAAGCCGCGTCCCAAAACCAGATAATATATACCTATATACTTCAATATATACATACACAAATATATACAATACCAAACATACAATATATTTAAAAAAAACAATAGAAGTAATTCTCACAAAAAAAAAAGCCAAGCCTTTTTTTGTAGCAAAACAAATGCAAATAAACAAATGTTTCCACAATTTTATAAAAATTTTACATACAGAAGCTCATCTTTCAAATAAAAAGAAAAATGAACCCATTTCAGTGACAACTTTTGAACAGATAAACATTTTAAGAAATAAAACGAGACTCACTCAGTGAAAATGATCTGAACTGTCTGTCAGAAAAAAATAACAAAAAACAATACAACCTGGCAATCCATCTTAGATTCTTTCTGTGTGGGAGGAGTCTCCTACTAGGGCTTCCAAGCTGACGGATCTTAGGCTAGGGCGGTTCTCCCACTGATCTCGTAACCTTAGACTTATCGGCTCCTCCTATCTTGAATTTATGTCCCTTTTCTTCGGCGACGATAAGGCTGATATTTTCTTTGAGTTTGCTCCCTCTGGTTGGCAACTGGACGTTGACTTCGAAGGTTATAGATACAGGCTCTTCCAGGCTCGAATTATCTGGAACGGTTGGAATTTGTGTACACTGTCTCAGTTCGTCGTGATGGACCTGGGATTGCTCTGTTGGCGTCTCCTTGCTTTTTAAAGGCAAGGTTCTTGGTCCTTTTCTTTAATGATGGCCTAGATGGAATTGAAGATGGAATTTTCCTCTTGAAGATGTTGCTGGATCTTTGCGACCTTCTTTTAACCATTTGCTCTTCTGACCATGACGAAGGGAGAGATCTTTTGTCATTTTGAATCGAAATTTGCCTTCTTTTTCTATAATTTGGACTACTGGTATTGGAAGAACCGGTTGATTCTGGTCTCCGTCGCTTCTCACTCTCTCCTCCCCTCAATTGCTCGTTTCCCTGGTTACACCTATACTAGTCGCAAATTCTGTTTGCGCTGATCCACTATGACTATTCTATCCTTCTGTCTGTACTGCTCCAGATCGACTACTTTCAAATCTTTCCGTTGTGCTGCCGTAGGTCTACTAATATCCATTCATTCCTACTCCCATACACTCTCATCCCTTTTTCTTTGGTAAAAGTTTGTCGTAGTCTATCACTACCCCTATGATTATTAACTCCTCTTTGCGTATTATCTAAATCTGGGTATGTTGGATTCATGATTAATGACTACTTATTTAATAAATCAATCTTATTTATTGACCTTTCTTAATAGAGAAATACACACATATTATTCAAACTTTAAGATCAACAACGTACAGTGGAGTGCGAGAAGAATCTGATTATGAACGAAGGAATACTAACTGAATCCACGGAGAATAACGCATACAATCAAACTACGCATTTATATCTAATTTATGAAAACAACTGACCTGATACCTTTTCTTAAGGTAGGTTCTTCTATATCTGGATTGATTTAAGGAGCGGCTTCAATCTTAGCTATCTTTCCGTGCCGTCTTGAACTGGCATTATGTATACCTTTTAGTAAACTCTTCTCCCAACGAATATATTTCCACTAGCAAAACTACTCTCTCAATTCCCTCTTAATCAACCCCTCTCTTCATTTCATTTCTCCCTTTTATATCTTTTTCGAACTCGCTAAACCCGAAATTATCTCGTTTGCATAAGTCACACTATTGGCTCTCGGCGGAGATTGGTTGAAATAAACAAAATATTTAAAGACTCGAGAGAAGGTTAGTGAAATGCGTAAGCACCCGTCACAACCCCCTCCGAGAAAAAAAGCGTGACTTATTGAAGGCCTAAACGACCTGAAGGAACTCGCTTAATTTACCTAACGTCTGAAAAACACTGAACCTGCACAAAATTTTAACTAACTCTAGAATGTCTGAAAATACTGAACTTGTAGAAAGTTTTAACTCACGAACTTCAGAATGCCTGAAAATACTGAACTTGTAGAAAGTTTTAACTCACGAACTTTAGAATGCCTGAAAACACTGAATTTGCAGAAAATTTTAACTCTCTAAGTTAGAAACTTTAATTAAACTAGCACACAGAAATGACTCCTCAAAGTTGTACTCCACTCTAATTTATTGATCTTGTACAATATATCCCTACAGTGCATCCCATTCGGGCGAAGATCAGGGGAAAACCTTTCAAGGAAAAAACCCTGATCATGCACTTTACTTAAGTGCTAATAAATATAAAATTTTACATTAATATCTTCTCACGACATCAAAGTTTTCATCGCATCACTATGTTCAGAGACTGCTGCAATGAAAGGAAACCTTGTCAATTTTTTCTAAAACATGACATTAAATGCACAGAACTTTTATACAACTTCCTTATTGACATAAAATATGGTATACATTATATTATATATATATAGTTTCATAACAAAATAGCCTTTATCTGGTTTCATTTTCAAAAAATTCCCAATCAATCGCGCTGCGCTGTTAATGTTTTTTGTTAGTATTCCTAATTACGCCGCTCCCAGAAACCAGACATTACTTATACATCTTAATAATTACACACAAAAATATACACATTTTTTAGATAGAATATATTACAACAAACAATACAAGTAATCTCACATATAAAGCCTCGTCTTTAATGTGTAGCAAAACAATTGCAATTCCACAAGTGTTTTTCCACAATTTGGAAAAAAATTAAATACAAAAGCTTTTTCAACCGATATGAAAATACACACAACGCAGTAACTTTTGTACGCTAATTTTACAAAAAAAAATAGACTAGCCCACATAGAAAATACTCCGAACTGTCTGTCAGAGGGAAAATAAACAAATTAGAATTATACAACCTGGCTACTCTTTAGATCCAATCTGCATAGGCTTTGTCTCCAACCATGGCCTCTGTGCTGGATGACCTTGTCCTAGTATTGTCCTCTCTGCGCTCCCACCTTCTGGGTCTCCTCTTCCATCGAGTCCGTTGAAGTTGATATGCTCCTGCTGAGGCGTTGTTTTCCTTTGTGAGAACTGGAACTTGGCTGTTGTCCACTTGACGTCGGCTCCGAAGATTGTATGGACAGCTCCTTTCCTGATGAGGTCTGTTGTACTTGAATCTGTGGGATGGTCCTGGAACTGCTCTTTCAGAACTATTTTCTTCCACCTTTCTATACCGCTTTCTGGAGGGACGAGAGGGCATTGACGAGGAAATCTTTCTCTTGTCTCGGGATACCTGGGCAGACTCCGTTCGCCCACGTCTTTTTTTATTACCTCCACTCCATCGCGTCTATTCGCAACTATATCTCTACTACCTTCGAAATTTCCTGATTTCGATCCTCTACGACAACCCCCATCACTCTCCGATTGCACCAATCTCGACTGCCCATTATCCGACCTGACTGATGCCACTGCACCATGATCACTACTACTGGCACTTTCCGACTCGGCAACACTGTCTTCTCTTTGATGGTAAATTCTCACCTGGTCCACATTAACAGTTATTCTTTTACCAGATTTTAATGTTACTAAATTATTATTATTTTTTTACACTCAGAACTTTATATGGGCCCTCAAACTTTGGCATAAATTTACCCACTATTTTCTTACTTGCCGAACTTAACGGGTGAGTTTGAACTAATACTAGATCATCAACTTTCACATAACTTTCACGCCTCTTTTTATTATAATATTTCGCCCACTTCTCGTGCTGGCGCTTTGTATGAATTCTAGCCTCCTCAAACAACCTTTCTATGTTCCCACAAACTAAATCTGATCCTCCAGTTACCAATACTAATTTTTGAAAAGGAGTGATTAAATTTCGACCTAAAAATAATTCCGACGGTGTTTTACCCGTTGTCTCATGTACTGCTGTCCTAATAGCGTATCCGAACTCTTGCAGAAATTGGTCACAGTTAGTGTGATTATCCGCGACAAAACTCGAAATCATTTTTAAACGAGTACGATAAACTCTTTCTGTTTGATTAGCTTGTGGACGATATACCACAGTTTTAACGTGTTTTATGTTCAACCTGCGACATACTAGCTCAAAATCTTCGGATATCATTTGGGGGCCGTTGTCGGTGACTAACTTAAAAGGAGCTCCATAACGCGAAATATAATTCTCAAAAAATTCATTGGCAATTGCTTTAGCCGAAGCTTTCCTTAAGGGAACTATTTCAACCCATTTAGAAAAATTATCTGTAATTACTAAAATAAATCTATAGCGTTCTGGACTAGTTGCAGGGTATGGGCCTAATAAATCTAAAGATACGATTTCATTCGGAAAATTCGTTACTATCGGAAATAATTGACCAGCTGGTAATCCGTTTTAATAATTGACTTTTTGGCATTGGTTGCAGGTAGCTACATATTTATAAATGTATTTCCTCATGTACGGGAAATAACACGCGTCTTTTAATTTTAAGTAGGTTTTCTTTTTGCCTAAATGGCCTGCCATCGGCGAGTCATGGAATTCTCGCATAACATCTTTACGTAATGTTTTAGGTATAAATACCCTTAATTCACCTAGTGTGGTTGTATATTTTGCATAATATAGCAATCCGTCTATCATTTTAAAGTCTCGTGACCAATTTCTACAAGGCTGTTTTCGGCCAATGTTAAAGGATAGGGATCAAACGGGAAGCACATTTGCCGGCAGGAAAAAGCTCCAATAATAATAAAAATTTCTATGGGTATAAAAAAAATTATTGTTTAGAGGATAGTGTTCTTTGAATTTTGATTTTTGAAAAAAATACGCAGTTTTCAGCATTATTGCAAAATAAAATTTGAGTTTTCTATGTTAAAGTATAGGAAGTGAAAACGCGAAGCACATTTAAATAGAAAAAAATTGATTTTTTCGAGTAGAATTAAATAGTATATTAGAAAGCATGCTTCCCTCTTTTGACTAGTGTAGCCAGAATTAAGTTTTATGTTTTTATTAATGAACTATTTTAAATTTAAAGTTCATTCTGAATTATTTTTGGCATAGTTAGGACTATCTCAAAGAGATGGCGCCACCATCGTTTTGTAACACGAATTTTTCTTGGCTACGAATACTTAATTTTGGCGATAGCTTTCTGAAATATAGTCGCCAGCTGAAATTATGGTAACCAGCAAGTTGTGGCAAATAGTGTGGACAATAAAGAAGATTTATGATGTACAATAGAGATTTAACATCTCAAACCTGATGAACTTTCCCATTTAGGAATGTTTTCAATATTTTCTGCATGTGTGCTTTAAAAATTTAAATTATATAGATAATTTATAATTATGCTGCTTAGATTTTTTCCCCCGCCTGTTACTGATGAAATGTATATAAAATTATTTAAATTCTGTGAAGCGACTGAATGAAAAATTGAAAGTATACTTATTTTATACTTGACCGAATGTTCTGAATTGACTAAAGAATACAAATTACTACTCCTTGAAGATCACAATTTAAAATTTTAATCTAATTATTGTAATGCACTTATTATTATTTTTTAAACTAACAAAAAATCGAATCTATTTTCGAATAGATTTTATATTAACGTTCAAATTTTACCATTAAACCATTGGAACAATCATTAACCAAATCTTGTTTTCTAATTAAATTAGCAGAAACTTATTTTTTCGATGTACCCCAAATTCTCAGCCCATTTTTGTGGAAAAAAATTTAAAATAGTGTAAAATATG
Organism: Trichonephila clavata; assembly: GCA_019973975.1. Lineage (NCBI taxonomy): Eukaryota > Metazoa > Arthropoda > Arachnida > Araneae > Nephilidae > Trichonephila > Trichonephila clavata. The sequence goes on from BMAO01007111.1 coordinate 71,117, forward strand.
TTACTGAGATATAGGATATATTTACGAAATAAAAAAGTGGCTGCGGTAGCCTAATGGTCATGTAACAGAATCGTGGCTGCCGTGTCATGAGTTCTAGCCTAGTACCGCTCAAGACCCGCCATGTAGGGGAGCTTAATCTGTCGAGAGCTCAGATGTCCTCCCGTTGGTGTGGTGTGGCATTTAGGAAAGGGGGTGGTAGCTCAGGTGTCGTTCTCGTCACTTGACCACAGTTCAAAATTACGAGATCTGTCACCAAAAGCCCTCGAGTAGCTGATCAGTACAACATTAATATTCTCTTAACGAAATAAAAAAATAAAGGTGAATTAATAAGAAGTGAGTAATTAATTTATTAAAAACTTTTAAAAATAAACGAGAACCTGTAATTTTTCTATCCGACAGTATCATGTCCAATTTCCCCCTCCCGGTGAATTTTTCAGTCTTCGATTCTAAGCATCACCCGATTTTTAGTAGTATAAGGGAAGTAATGCGACTTAGATTCGAATAAATATAGCAATATCACGATTTTAAAGTTTTTGTATCTTAAAGTTTGCCTTTTTTTCTATTAAAAATTACTGTCTCTGGCATTTTCTATCATTGAACATTTTCAATAACCTGTTCTTGACTAAATTTTTAATATAATAGTCTCTGTGTGATTTCTCTTTGCGGAATACATTTTACACATATGAAATTTAGAATCAAAGTTTATTCTAAATATGTCCATTTTAGTTAAATACATGATAAAATTTTTAAGTTGTAAATTTTTTATATAACTTTTTTATGAAAAAAGAAATATGTGAGGCATTAACGTATGAACAGATATTTGCTGCTCATTGGAGTTTTTCTTTTAGTACTATAGTTAAGATATTGATTCTTATTACTAGTTTGTTTTTAAATTATAAAATAAAGCATTCAGATGTGCTGAATAAACTTTTAAAAAAATTAGTTTTTAAAAAATTAAAATTTAATTTTCTAAATATTTAAACGGTGTTTTCATTTTTTACATCAAATATACATAATTTTTAATTTTGGAAGACTTTTAAAGTGAATGATTTATTTTATAAATGAAGTGAAAATGTAATTGTAATAATTAATAATGTTTGCTTTTTTAATCTTGCAATTGCGAATCGAATTGCTTGATTTTCAAATGTTAAGAAGTTTTACATTTCTTAACTTTTCCATTAATCATTTGCTCAGAAAAGTTCATAATCAGTTATGAGCTTTTTACACATTGGGGGGGGGGGGAGATGTTTCGGTCAACTAGAAAGCTAATGTGAATCTAAATTATACAAAGCTATTTTACCATAAATTATTGTTTTAAAACAATCTGTTACTCAGTATAATTACTGTGTGATAAATTACTTAATTTAATTGCAGCTTTATTATCCAAAAAACCTTTTAGCATCCTTCCAAAGGCATCTCGTCATGTCATGATGTCAGTATCTCATGGGAATTTCACTTCGGATGGGACCAGAAAACACTTGTTAGTCGGAAGTCTTTAGGAAAGAAAAATACAAAAAAGGGGAGAAAAAGGAAACTTTTATTGCTGGGGGGTGCTGAAACAGAAAAGAGTGGAAGACGCCGTAGGGAGATGTGTGAAGGGTCCTCAACTTTCGGTGATTTTTGAGGTCTTCTAATTGGATGGTGTTGAATAATCATTCTGACCGAAGTAAAATACGTTGCTCGTCTTAGTCACTTTTGAAATTTAGAGTAGGAACCTTTATACTTCTTATACGACTTATTTCACAACTCATTCTTTTTAATATTTCTAAAAATGCCTTTGAAAAATAAGAGTAATAGAGCTCGTAAACATCCTTCAAACTGTGTTCCACGGAACCCTGGGGCTCTCAAGGTTACCCAAGTCACAATAAACAATCGAAAAGGAGATTATAAATGTATATGTAAAATGGATTGAAGTTTGTATAACTACAAGTATCTTTTATAAAAAGCTAATTTCATCATTAAAATTTAAAATTCTATTTGTACTCTGTTTTTTGTTCTATTTGTAAATCTGTTGAGAGCTTAAATGCTCTCCCGTGGTGTGATGTGGTAGTTAGGAGAGGGGATACTAGCTCAGGTGTCGTCCTCGTCACTTGACCATGGTTCAAAATTACGAAGTCCGTCGCCAAAAGCCCTCAGTGCGACGTTAATGTTCACTCACTCACTCATTTTACAAAATAAAAAAAGGTGAATTAATAAGAAAAGAACAATTATTTTATTTTACCAGTATTAAAAACTTTTAAAAATAAACGAAATCTATATCTTTTTTATTCGATAGTATCTTGTTCAATTTTTCTATCCGATGAATTTTTCCGTCTTCGATTCTTTTCCGTCTTGCAACCAATTTTTAGTAGCATTAACATCGGAATAAAAAGGTGCGTCTTAGATTCGAATAAATAGGGCAATATAGCAATTTTAAAGTCGCTGTATCTTTAAATTTGCTTTTTTTTCTATTCAATATTACTGACTGCAGTGCCTGTTTAGGCTCATTTCGATACCTGGAAGCAGAAGATCCACAGGTACTCTTGACTCTGGAGAAGCGAAATTCATAACTAGAAAACCTGTTTAAGTCCAGCCTATCCGGGCCCTTCCCGGCCCAGGGCGCCCGCCCCAAGTGCCCAATGGATAAACCAACACTGACTGGTATTTTCTATCATTGAACATTTTCAATTCCCTGGTCAAGTCTGACTAAATTTTTAATATAATAGATGCTGCGGTTTCTTTGCGCAATACATTTTACACATATCAAAGTCAGAATTAAAGTTAATTCGGAATATATCCATTTTAGTAAAATATGTAATAAAATTTTTAAGTAGTAAAATTTTTATAAAATTTTTGTAGTACTATAGTTAAAATATTGATCCGGTCTAGTTTATTTTTCAATTAGAAAATAAAGTATTCACAAAATGATAATCCACTGAATAAACTTTAAAAAAAATAATTTTCTAAGTATGTAAACAGTGTTTTCATTAGTTCACGACAAACATTAGTGCGAAGTCTCTAGGAAAGAAGAGAAAGTTACAAAAAAAAAGGGGGGGGGGATGTAGAAACTTTTATTGCTCTGTAATAAAACAGCAAAGAGCAGATGAAACTGCAGAGTGTGAGGGGGGAAGGGAGTCCCCACTTTTGGTGATACTTGAAAAGTCTTCTGATGGGGTTTTGCGTAGGACAGGGGTGGCCAACCCAAATGACCTTGCCCCACCCACTTCGGAAAAACATTACAATTCCGCGGGCCACATATAAAAATATATATCTCTAAGATAGATTTGGATTCATTACAAGCATTTATTAGAGTAAAAATTTAAAACAGAACGAATTATTATTGTTTTCATTATTTTTATATGTATACAAACATAGATAATATAATAATGAAAATGCAATGAATCAAATAATATGATTTAAATTTATTTGATTAGTGAGATATTTGTTTCTCAACTCTTTCACTGGGTTTTTTCAATAGATCTCAATGCATATATTTGTACATCGTAATTGATGTTGCAGGTTTTCGTCTGATAAGTTTGAGCGCAATTTCCTGTTAGATTAATTTCATTTTCAAGGGAAACAAGTAATATAAAACAAATTTTAAGACAATTCCTACTTTGAATGAATGAATACAAAGTATTTTATCAACGATTGAAAATTTCAACAAGATATATATAGATATATGTATAGGGAGAGAGTGAACTTATAGTAGGAATTGAAAAAAAGCATGATTTGTTTGAATTGTTGTAACAATGCGCACCTGTTTTGGCTAGTTTGGATGAAAAACTGGTTTCCGGCGCTAACTTTTGTCATTGTTTTGTTTTAGCATTTACAATGTTACAATAATGGAGACGAATCTAAGTTGGTGTCGAAAACCGGTAATTAATTCATTTAATTGGTAATTAATAGATAAATATTTGAAAAAACTGTATTAGCATCAAGTCTCATCCACTACATAAAACAATACTATTATTTTGTTGCCAAATATGCGTAAAAATTAAATAATCTTATGGTTATCCAACGGTATCAATGTTAAATTTATGTTATTGTATATTAAAATCAATAATTGTATGTGATTTAAAAATTGTATTTTAATCTATATGTATATGCAGCATAAAATATATCATGTTTTTATCAATGTTGATATATTTCAGAATTTGTACTAAAAAACGCTGGGGAAAAAAATTGTAATATTTTTTCTTTTGTTTGTACTTTCTTCATTTAAAAATTGTTTAAATATTTTTCAGATACACGTGATGCTATTGTACCGCTATTTATAATTAAAAGTAATGTAATGAAGTTATTATTTGCGCATTTTGTTTGAAAAATATTTAATTATATTTTATAGGTAAGAATTGGTCTTAGAAGAAAATTGAGATAACTCTTTGTTGATTTTCTATGCGGACTCGAAATATTTTTTTTGTGAGGAAATATTTTTTACTTACTTAGATAACTAGAACCAAAAACGGAGAGCAATGTGCATACAATTTTCTCTTTTGAAACAATTAAATCTCTCCAGCAATGGCATTCAATAAATTACAAAAAAGCTGTAAATTTATCTTTGGAGTTACCTTTCCAATTTTTTTGACATTTCGTAATTGTCCATAGTTTTGGAGATCTATTTCAAATAAGATCTATTACAAATGTATCAACTTCCATCCTCTCAAAAACTAACACATTTCTTGAGTAGTGCAGAGTGCCACTGAGAATTGTGCCGCGTGCCACACGTGAAATAGGTTGCCAACCCCTTTTCTATCGTATGAATGTAAAATTGTATCATATTGTTTGTTCATTTAATACAGCATATTAAAACGTGAAATTAAGTTTTTCATTGCTTTAAATCCACCCATTCTTCCTTTGAAAATCATTTATTCAGAAAAAAATTAAACAGTTTCGTTCTCTACATCATTTATCTAGAGCATTGATCTTCAAACTGTGTTCCACAGAACCTTGAGATTCCACGAGTCACAATAAAAAAAAAATCGAAAAGAAAAATTATAAATGTGTATGCAAAACGGATTCAAGTTCTCATGAAGTTCATATAACCACAACTATCTAAAAATGATCTCATACATTAAAATTAAAAATTTTATTTATACATAACTTAACTTTGTTGTGAAAAACTTTTTAAACTTTTATTGGTTTATAATAAATGAATTTAAAACTTTTCTTTCTTTATCTATTAGATTATGAATATACTATTGTTTGCTATCCCGAGTTCCACAAAGTAATTTTATACTAGTTAGTGTAATATCCTGAAACCTTTTACATTTGTGGGGGGGGGGGAACACCTATAATGAAGAAGAGGGAACAATTTATCGACATATCAAGAGATTCAATGCTAAAATCTAAATTTAAGCTAGAACACCAAAATTTTAGGTTGCCATTTCTTGCAAAATACGCAGAATTTCTCACATAGCTGTGAACATTTTAATGCCATTCACAAAAATGTATTTAGTAAGTGAAAAATATTTCTCAACGCGAGTGTCTACAAAAACAAAATATAAAAACGAATTAAACGCGGAATATGAAATGCTACTGCACATAATTTCCAAGGGCCGACAGTTTGTGTAAAAAATGTGAACACATATCTCAGTTACTAAATATGATGCATGCGCAGGTGACATTTGGATCACAAATTAATATTATCAATGAATAAAAAACATTAACATTACATCATAAAATTTTCTAATAAGAAATAAAAATTTTAAAATTTTCTCTTCATATAACATTAAAAATATATGTTTATCTATATACTTTAAATATTATTTTAAGATATATTCTTTTAAGTGTGGAATGGGATTCCCCAAAAACCAGTGCCGAATTACTCATTAGGTGGAGTAGGTGATTGCCTATGGGCCCCACTCTTTTTAAGGGCCCCAAAAATAAAAATAAACCCAAATATTTAGCTATTCTTTGCTGCAAGAATTAGTTTTTATTACAGATTCTAATAAATAATTAGTGTTTAGTTACATATTTTTTAATTCGCAGATTATCTGTTATTTTATTTGTGCAATGAAATATATTGCTAAAATGTTGTGTAATAAGATTATTAGGCTACAGGGCCCCGAGAACTGGACTGCCTAGGGGGTCTCCATGTCGTTTTATCCAACACTGTGGAAAACATCCGAGAAAGTTTGACCACTGATCTTTGTCCAGAAATAAGAACTCTTCCTTGGACAAGATTCACTGCTGTTTTACCCCCTTCCCTTTGAAAAAGAAAAAAGAACTTCTCTACCAGTTTAACGATTCCCCCCCCCCCAGTCAGGGAGTGGTGCCTCCTTTCGCTGAGGGGAGAATTTTGTTGAGAGGAGTACCCGAGAGAGAAATTTATTGCCCCTCTTGGGAATCTCCAGAAAAATATTTGTGCCAAAAATTTCGCAAAAGTCAACGCCATCTAGATGTCATGTAAGATGTTAAACAACTGACAGCCTTCCCCTGGAACTATCGTCCAGATTTTCCAAAAACTTCACGATGTGACCTAGCTCCGGATCATTTCTCTGTTCCTCTCTCAACTGTTCTCTAGACGATAATACTAACGATCTAATCACCGCACAAGACACCTTTGGTTCTTCATTACTTTCTAACGGGTTCCTAGACAACATATCAGTCACTAAATTTTGCGTACCTGGGCGATGTTCCCATTCTACATAAAAATTTGCCAACTTAAGCTTCCACCTTATCTGTCTAGACGACAAATTCTTTCCATTCGTTAATTTGGTAAGTGCAGCATGGTCTGTTATCACTTTAACTGGCAAGGATCCGAAATACGTGCGATATTTATTTAATGCCCATATGACAGCTAAACATTTACGTTCCGTCACACTATAGTTTCTTTCTGCGCGGTTTAAAGTTCTCGAGGCAAACGCAATAGGCCTATTATTCTGTGTCAATACTGCTCCTACCCCCACTGAGCTCGCATCCGTATAAAGTTTAAAAGCTTGGGAAAAATCTGGTAATTGTAACACTGGAGCTTCTGTCAGTGCTTTCTTAACACGATCAACGGCTTCCTGCGCTGATTCCGACCAACGGAACTTAGAGTTTTTTCGTTTTAAATTATATAAGGGTTCACACATGTCTGCGTAGTTCTTAATAAACTTTTGATACCAACCCGTCATTCCTAAAAATTTTGCTACTTGTTTTGCAGTTTTCGGAGGTTTCATTTCAATAATTACGTTTACCTTCTCTTCATCTGTTTTAACTCCTTCTTTATTAATAACTAAACCCAAATAACGTAAATGTTCCCTCGCGAAATGACATTTCTCACGATTCAACGTTAAACCAGCCTCCTGCAACAATCTGAATAATACTTCTCGTAAGTGTTCTACATGGCGTTCAAAAGATTGAGATGAAATGATAACATCTTCCATATAACAGTGGGTAAAACGCCCGAGAACTGTCTTGAGTATCATTTCAACTGCCCTTTGAAAATTTGGAGCTGCCCCCGAAAGGCGAAATGGCATGCGAGTAAATGCAAAAGTACCATTTTTTGTAACAAACGCCATCTTATGAATATCTTTGGGTCTACTGCCATCTGAAAGTATCCGCTGCGTAAATCAAGTGATGACATAATTTCGGTGTGTGGAATATTAGTGATCAAATCATCAATTATTGGTAACGGATATCGCGCATATCTCGTGATCGCATTTAATTTCCTATAATCTATTGCAAACCTATAAGCTTCTGGGTCATCTAACGGCAACCCGTTTTTCTTCCGACATAAAACAACTGGAGACGCGTAGGGCGATGTTGTTGGAATTATCGTTCCATCGTTCAACATCTTCTTAACATGGTAGTTAATGATACCCTGTTTGACCCTGTCATAGCGATAAGGTCTCGAAAAAGCAGGAGGATTATCACCCGTGTCAATTTCATGACAAAACACATGTGTCAGACCAGGCTTAAGTGAAAACAACCCATGAAATTCCTTAAACAAAATCTGAAATTTCTGTTTTTGTTCTGCATTTAACTTAGTGTTTGATAAATCTATCTGAACCGGTTCGTCCCAAATTGCCCCTTTTTCAATTTGCGAATCCGGAATGGTTAACGATTTTGAAAGAAAGTCCAAACTAATCTTTGCATGTGACATGAAGTCAATACCTAGGATGCATGGATATTGCATCTCAGCAATCACATGAAATTTCCACAACTTCGAAAATTCTCTTATTTTAATTCTTAACTCAACTGTGCCTAAATTTCTGCATTGTGACCCTTGAGCTGTAACTACTTCAGCTAACGATTTCTTAATAGGACAAAAAGAAAAATATGATCGGTATGTTTTTTCTGAAATAAATGACTTTTTCGCACCTGTATCCCAGAGCGCTTTTAGAAACGTATCATGCAAAAGAATCGGCACATACGGAAGATCAACTGGTGATAATCGTAATGAATTAAGTTTAATTCTATTAGGAGGATTTGACTTAACTAGCGATCGTTTACCTCCCGCAACACGATCGCTTAGAAGTTTAAATTGGCATTTCTTTGCCTTTCGCTGTTGCAATCAACACGCCTCCAATTCTGCTTTGCTGAATCATCATTAGGACCCTTCCTAACCACCATCCTACGGTTCTGATACTGGTCTGTTCGCTGATTTGGCTGATTGTAGCGATTTCCTTCCTCGAATCCTTGATTTTGATAATTACGACGAGAAAAATTATTTGCACCCCTGCCTAGTCCTCTTTGATCATTTTGACTATTTCCGACCCCAGTATCTCTCCAATTTCTATTATTCCTTCTTTCCTCAGGATTCCTACTCATATCCCAACTTCGTCTAGCAAAATTATTACTCGAACCCTGGTTTTCCCTGCAGCTATGACGTTCCTCATACCGGTCTACCAACTCTACCAACTGAGCTTTCGTTGTGGGGTTTCGAACTTCTAAATAATCCATTATTCGGGGTTCTAGTCGCATTACTATGTGATCGACCAATTTTATCTCATCATAATTCAAATCTAAAGCCTTATGAATTTTTAATAGCTGAAAAATAAAGTCTGACGGGGCTTCACCTCTCCGTTGTTTCGATGAAAAAAACTGAGCCTCTAACTCTGATTTATTCCGTACTACAGGAAAACTATCTGACAATTTCTTTTTAAGCGTTGCAAATGCAGTCGCTTCTTCATTTACACACTCGAACCTGATCACCTCAAACCAGTCTAATGCTCTCCCAATTAAATGACCTTTTAAATACGCACATGATAGATTCGCCGGTATTTCATAGTAGGCTATGTTGTCGTCTATATTAGAAATAAACTTCAATACATTTTCTTTACCCGAAAAAAATAATTCCGGCAAAACTCTAAATCCTGCACTTGCTCTTAATTCCGGTATTTCGGGTGGGCGCCAGTGTCGTAGTCTATCACTACCCCTATGATTATTAACTCCTCTTTGCGTATTATCTAAATCTGGGTATGTTGGATTCATGATTAATGACTACTTATTTAATAAAACAATCTTATTTATTGACCTTTCTTAATAGAGAAATACACAAATATTATTCAAACTTTAAGATCAACAACGTACAGTGGAGTGCGAGAAGAATCTGATTATGAACGAAGGAATACTAACTGAATCCACGGAGAATAACGCATACAATCAAACTATGCATTTATATCTAATTTATGAAAACAACTGACCTGATACCTTTTCTTAAGGTAGGTTCTTCTATATCTGGATTGATTTAAGGAGCGGCTTCAATCTTAGCTATCTTTCCGTTCCGTCTTGAACTGGCTTTATGTATACCTTTTAGTAAACTCTTCTCCCGACGAATATATTTCCACTAGCAAAACTACTCTCTCAATTCCCTCTTAATCAACCCCTCTCTTCATTTCATTTCTCCCTTTTATATCTTTTTCGAACTCGCTAAACCCGAAATTATCTCGTTTGCATAAGTCACACTTTTGGCTCTCGGCGGAGATTGGTTGAAATAAATAAAATATTTAAAGACTCGAGAGAAGGTTAGTGAAACGCGTAAGCACCCGTCACAAGTTCCGCACCTAATCAAGATTCACCGTGATTTGTTTGCCTAATTTCAAAATAACAATATTATTATTTGTAACTTTTAAAACTTCGTACGGGCCTTCGAACTTCGGCATGACTTTACCGACTATTTTCTTACTAGCTGAGCTTAAGGAATGTGTTTGAGCTACTACTAGATTTAGAACTTTTACATTGATCTCACGTCTCCTCTTATTGTAATATTTTGCCCATTTTTCCTGCTGTTTCTTAGTATTCCTCCTCGCCTTCTTAAATAATTTTTCGATATTACCACACACCAAGTCTGATCCGTCAGTTACCATCATTTATTTCTGAAATTGGGTAATTAGTTTTCGACCCAAAAATAATTCTGGTGGTGTTTTACCAGTTGTTTTATGAACAGCCGTTCGTAGGGCGTACGAAAATTCCTTTAGAAATTGGTCCTAATTCTCATGATTGTCTTCTAAAAAACTAGAAATCATTTGTAGAAGAGTACGGTTAACTCTCTCAGTTTGATTTGATTGAGGTTGATACACGACTGTTTTAACATGCTTTATGTTTAACCTGTGACATTCGTGCTCAAAAACTTCGGATATAAATTGGGGACCGTTATCACTAATCAATTTTATAGGAGCTCCATAACACGATATATATTTTTCAAATAATGCATTTGCAGTTGCTTTAGCCGAGGCTTTTGTTAAGGGTACAATTTCAACCCATTTAGGAAAATTATCCATAATCACGAAAATAATTTTGTAACGTTCGGGACTAGAAGCTGGGTATGGGCCTAATAAATCTATCGATACTGTTTCATTTGGAAAATTCGTTACTATAGGTATTAAGTGACCAGCTGATAGCGCGTTTTTATAATTACACCTCTCGCACTGATCACAGATTGAGAAATATTTATAAATAAATTTCCTCATAAAGGGAAAGTAGCAGGCGTCCATTAACTTAAGTAAATTTTTTTTTTTTCCTAAATGTCCAGACATTGGCTTATCATGGAACTCGTGAATAATGTCATTCCGAAGAGCTCGCGGAATATACACTTTTAGTTCTCCAAGAGTGGTACTGTATTTTTCGTAGTACAATAAACCATCAATTAATTTTAAATCGTGAAACCAATTTACGCAGACTGCCGCGTTAACCAACCTATCGTCTGGGTTTTCTAAAAATCTATAAGTATGACCTAATTCAGGGTCATTTCTCTGTTCTTCCATTAAATGTTCTTTCGACGACAATATTAAAGACCTAATAACTGCACAAGATATCTTTGATTCCGCTATGCTTTCGATTGGATTTCTGGACAACAAATGCGCAACCACATTTTGTGTACCTGGGTGATGTTCCCATTCTACGTTGAACTCTGCCAACTTAAGTGCCCACCTTATAATTCTACTCGACAAATTTTTACCGTTCATTAATTTTGTGAGTGCAGCGTGGTCTGTCATTACTTTCACCGGCAAAGTCCCGAAATAAGTGCGATATTTATTCAATGCCCATATGACAGCTAAACATTCACGCTCCGTCACACTATAATTCCTTTCTACCGTACTAAGCGTTCGAGTGGCGAACGCAATAGGTTTATTACTCTGCTTCAAATCTGCCTCTACTAGCATCCGTATAAAGTTCAAAAACTTTATTAAAATCAGGTAACTGCAAAACTTGAGCTTCAGTCATTGCTTTTTTAATGAGATTAAAGGCTTCCTGTGCTAACTCAGTCCAAACAAATTTAGAATTTTTTCTCTTTAACATTTATAAAGGTTTTCAAGGATCCGCATAATCCTTAATAAATTTTTCATACCATCCTGTCATTCCTAAAAACTTTGACACCTCCCGAGCATTTTTCGGGACTTCATTTCAATAATCGCTTTTACTTTTGCTTCATCAGTTCGAATCTCTTCCTTACTAATAACTAGACCTAAATATCGTAATTTTTCACGGACGAAGTGACATTTCCCTCGGTTTAAAGTTAGACCAGTCTCTATTAATAATCCAAAAACCTCTCTTAAATGTTTAACGTGGTGTGAAAATGATGGAGACGATATAATCACGTCATCCATGTACACACTCACGAAACGCCCTAGAACTGGTTTAAGAAATATTTCAATAGCTTTTTGAAAATTTTGTGGCAGCTCCTGAAAGACCAATTGGCATGCGAGTGAATGCAAATGTACCATTTTTAGTCACAAAAGCCGTCTTAATAATATCTTTGGCGTTACCGCTAGTTGAAAGTAATCGGACATGAGGTCAAGCGTCGACAAAAATTCGGTGTGAGGAATATTTGTAATCAGATTATCAATAAATTGGTACGGATATCTAGGATATTTAGTTATTGCATTTAAATTGCGGTAATCTATCGCGAATCTATAAGCTTCTGGGTCATCTGAAGACAAACCATTATTTTTACGACATAAAACAACTGAAGATGCATAGGAGGTGTTAAAAACTCTAACTTCAAACATATGTAATTCGTGCTTTCTCCCACCAGAGGGCACTAGTTGCGTCTGATGTAAGCGCAAATGCTTTTAAGCGTTTTAGTTGGATTTGGAAAAACGCCCAAAAAGGAACGTTCTCTGTTTATTATGTTTTTTAAATGTTTTTATTATGTTAAATTTTGTTATGTATTGTGTTCATATGTAGTGTGTAACAGTGTATATAAATTATTAGCAAATAATTGTAATTAAAAACTGAATTCAGCAATTCAAAGAATCCTCCTCAATTTTTTACAATTTGACAACAGCTATCAACAACAACCTCGAATACACCTGACTGCTTTCTGCCCGGAAAACATCAGAAAAGATAGAATAATATTTATTTTATTAAGTAACCTACCTGGGTATTTGTTCAAATCTTTCTAAAAATCAAGAACGATTTTTTTAACAGAAGGATTCGATAGGTATGATCGTACCTTCCTCTAACATTTTATTTACATGATACTCTATCATTCTTGTCTTTTGACCCTGTCATAGCGATAAGGTCGCGTAAACACGGGGTGTGGGGTATCTCCCGTATCTATTTCATGATATAACACATGCGTCAGCCCAGGTTTTATTTGAAAAAAGTCCCCTGAAATCATTAAATAAAACATTTAATTCCTCTTTTTGTCGATAACCCAGCTTCGTGTTGGAGAGATCTATCTCCACGGATTCCTCTGCCATTGTTACCTCTTTAACTTGAGAATCCGGAATAATTAGCGAAGATAGAAGACATCATTTGGCACTGATATATACGAATTAGAACATTGCTATTAGTATGGATGCGAAGGCAACTTTTTTTTATGGAAGACTGAAAAAATTAGAACAGTGTCAAGAAACAATGAATTATTATACTTAGTAATATGAGGATATAGTGCACAGAGTTGGTGAGAAATTTATATATAATCAAACAATTATCATTATGCATTTAAAAATTATAAATTTATATCTTTTTTCTCTATTAAATGTTTACTAATTAACGTTTACCGTAGTGTATACGAAGCTGCTATGGATAATTATATCAGAAAATAATGCTAGAAAAATGACATATCACAGTATAAAACTGGGTCCATAGAAATGCGAGGGGAAATAACTCTCGAGCATCCGGAAATAGGTTGTTGTCAATGCACATTATGCTTTCTTCAGAGTGTTTCACAATTGGAGTGTATTTTGAGGCCCTAGAGTTCTTTGATCGATAGTGTGTTGCAAATATTCTATATATTGTCTTTTATAATATATTCTACAACATTCATATCTACTGGCTTGGGTAAGAATAAAGAAATTTCAAACTGAAATGAGTGCTTTAGTAACCCTAATGTAACAACTCTCCGCGCTTATATGGAGAAAGGAGGGTCCCTATAATTATATAGCCGTGTTGGAAAGAGCCCAGTTCATCAGCATAAATTTAGGACATGAACGGGATTACTTCGTCAGAAACAATATGTACACGCACTGATGCGCAAAAATTAAGAATGAAACAATCACATCAGTGAAACGAACAGGTAAGAGGGACCGAAAAACTAAGACTTGACAATCGCTGGATGCGGTCGGGCATGCGTATATATGCAACATTATGAACTGGATTAGCGTCGGAAAGGTGTTAAAAAACATAGGTGATTATATTCTTAGCGTTTCTAAAGCTAGTGTACGGTGTTCGTCAGTTTAAACGATGTTCCCTCACAACATGCCCAACAGACGATGCTATAGGCAACTTCTGGATGACATTAACAAGATGAAATTGTTGGAAGATGGAGGAAAATTAAACTGTGACAAGTGGGACTCCGTAGTTTGAGATTGTTCTAGCAGACGCTTGTCAGCACGTCACCAATCGTTAGTAATGATTCCTTGGCAGAAATACGCGTTTTAAGAAGGAATGAGCAGTAATACTTGAACAGTCCATTGACAGCTTTATATTCAGCTTGAACAAGTGATGTAACACAACAGTTATGGATGATCCTATACCCTACGAAAGGCTGGATTTTTCTCGACTTGTCACATAAACGCTCAACCCTTTTGGGAATAGAATTCCTTTTTATCATTTGGATATCTTTTTGGTGTGGAAATTCTTTTCCCCGTGTTTTTATGTCTTGTGAATTTTATGATAGTATTTGCGTTCATTTGAAATATTTTTGCACGATGTTAAATCATGAAAATTTTCTTGTCCTTGGTCCACCAGTATATCGATGTTTAGTTACAATTATCGGTTGACGTGTGATCATCATGTATCGATATATTTTTCATCAATATCATAGTTGATGCATTACAAAGAAAGCTGTAAATTATTCCAGAGTAACTTTCTCGTATATTATTCTTATGTGTGATTGGTAAGTTTGCACAAATAAAAAGATTGACATTTTTTGTGTTTTCTTTCCATTTAATTATTTTTAAATATTGCTTTATACAATAAATGCATCCCACATTGTTACTCTTATCTTGATAAACAATCATGTAATTGTTATGAAATCCCCGTTAAAAATTATTTTGCGTAATAAAATAAGAAACATTATTAAAAGTCTGTTATTGTGTACGTCATTTCCATTTATTTTATAAATGAACTAATATCCCCTTAAAGCTAAATTTGGCATCGTACCTAGATAAACTACTATCACCATCGTAATAGATGCTTATACCATTGCCGTAAATGAAACCATTTTGCTGTTTTATGGTATGATTTCTATTTTACTATCAATGTTTGCTTACATATTTCGTTGTAATTACTCGAATTACTATTGCTAGAGCAATGCTTTCTGCTTAAATTATTGCCATTATCATAGCTGGCTTAATCCTTTAAATGACTTTGAGAGATCAATGTTTATATCGATGTATTTTAGCAAAATTTTGATGTTAACAAAAATAGCGGAAAGTGGAACCTTTACTTAAAGATAAGGGTTGAAGCATTTTAGTTTCAACTAAAGGCTGTGTGATTCCTGTGGGACATAACTTATACTACTTTAAGAGTTATGTATCAAAAAGTTTCATAATCTTAACATCCAAGTAGGCTCGAATCGCCTATTCAGGAAAATATTTTGAAATTAAAAACAAATAATCTATTATACTGTTTTACAAAACTGTATTAGGTTTAAACTAGTAGTAGAAAAGTTGTCTTTGCATTATAGAGAAACACATTCATGTTAGCCGCACGAAACGAATAAATGAAAATAATGATTTTATGTAGTAATAAGTATTAAGCAGATAGTGTATAGCAATATTTAAATAAAGAGTCATATATCATAGGTAAAAATATTTATTCGGATACTTTCTTGCATTCAAACTCATTTTAAAAATTATCACAAGTAAATGAGATACCAAACATACATGACCTGTGCTTACATGGGTGTACAGATTCAAGACCAGACGTACAACAAACAGACAAACGTGAATCTGAACAAAGTTGTTTCGGTTCAGCTGATGAAAAGTAAATGAAGAGATGAATAATACCTGATTGACTAATAAAATTTAAAATCCAAATACTAAGTTTACTCTAGGAAATGTCTGCTTACACGCTGATTGTAGGTACTTTTGCAGGACTTTTTTCCTCCGATTTGCTACTTTCGGAAACAGATGTATCATACTTCTTGCCTTTACGCTTTAAAATGATATTCAAGGTAACGAAAAGACAACATACTAAAATTGTAGCTACTGTCATGAAATGAAATAGTACATTAGGCTGAGTTCCTAGATAGATGCTGATTGACAATGGAACAGTCATTTCTAAGATACTTGATACTAAAGTGAACACTGATGCAATTCTATTATTGATATTGATGTACTTTTCAACCCATGATAAAGTGGCTGGGAAAATTGAAGCTACACCAACGCCCAAAAGACCAGTACCAACCCAGAGGCCGGTAACAGACCAGGTGCCGATTGTTAACAATATAAGAGCTGCTGCGACGGACAGAAAGAGATCAAATGCTAAAAGTTTTCGAACACTTATTTTGCAGGCCAAAAAGACAGACAGACCTCTTGTAACAGTGAAAGCTCCCCAATATAGAGAAGTCATATAAGAACCTACAACTTTGGACAATCCATGTTTGCTGTGTACAACATATGATGTAAGCATTTGAGCGAAACTGACTTCAACACCTGATATGAGTCCCGTTTGCAAGCAGGCCAAAATAACAACAATAATGGTAAAAGACAATCCAGGATCTCTAATGGCTTCTTGCTCACTTTCAGTTTTTTCGCTTTTCTCATTCGATGCCAGACCAAAAACTAATACAAAACATCCGCAGACTAAGGTTGCCAACCCACCGACTATAGTATAAGCATAAGTTATACTCGGAATACTTGATTCGCTGATGCTAACAGGTTGCTGATCGTCCAGAACGTTACTGATTGAACTTGTTTCAGCTACCAGTTCCGAGGTGAGATTTTGTGCTACGCCCAGCAAAGTAAGATCTCTAGGAATAGCAGGTACTTGTGCTGATAAGAATGGAGCAGCTAAGAGAGGAGCAATGAATCCACCTAAGCCATAAGTGAAATGAAGACCTTGTAGAAAAGGTGCGCCTTTTTTACCCCAAATACGAAGGCAGCTGGCATTGCTTCCTGAAATGAAAAAAAAAATTAATTAATTCTCTTGGAAAAATACTCAATTCCCTATAATTTGTAATCTCATACAGCATTTTATGTGAAAGATGAGCCTTCAATATAAAAGGAAACATGAATTACATTTAAGTTAACAAAATACACAAAACAAATACATTTAAAAAGTAGAAACAGTTTTAAAAATACGCAAAAATTCCTCAATAATAGCTTATATACTTAGATATCAATCAAATTTCCTTTAAAAATATTTAGAATAACAATTCTGAAGCACTATAACTTCTCCTCATTGATAATTAATTTCCATAATTGCATTGGAGAACATATGCATGAAATTCGAGTCAAGTAAACACTATCGTAATTGAAAATATTTCATAATGGACGGCTGATATAATTCTTATGTAAATTAATTTAATATTAAATTTATTCCCAGTTTTACATTTTTATAAGCTTATTACACAAAAATGTTACACATATGTGTTTCTAAGCTAACAGTTTGTGACGGATTTATACGGTTTCCACTAGCCTTCTCTATTTTTCTTAAAAGTTTTATTTATTTCAACCAATCTCCACCGGGAGCCAGAGAGTGATTTATGAAAATGAGATATATTATATAAGTTCGGGTTTCGCGAGTTAACAAAAAAGTAAAGTGAAGAGTTAGAAGAGTGAAGTCAAATGAATTGAAGCTTCGGTAGATCAACACGCAGTTGTTGACATTAGTAGATAGCAGTTACGTGACGAGCTACGCCGGGGAGCAGTAGATTGAAATTGGAAAAAATCCCGTATTACCAAGTGTGGATCCTTCTCCCTCATCCTATCCAGCCAGTAAGGAATTTATCATCACGACGGAACAGCCGATGTTAAAAGATAAAGTTAGTGATTTAGAATATTGTGAATACGTGTACGTGTTTTAGCTGTAATTGTACATGTTGGATCTTTCGTGGATTCAGTCACGATTCCGTAGTTCCGCTAGTAGTAACTCCCTTCTCATACTCCACTGTGTTTTATTTCTCTTAAATTTGAATCGTGTGATTATATCCTTCTGTGATTAATAAGCATCAATAAATATAGAGATTTGCAATTATGCCTCATGATTATTCAAATCCGCCTACACGTCCAGAAACATTTAATGGTAGACGGGGAGATGATAATCTCAGGGGAGGATTTAATTTACGACAAGTTGATGTCAACGTAGCGTTCATAACCCCATAAGATTTAATAACCAATATAAAAATATCAAGTTCTATGCAAACTTATTTTGTTAAACTTCATATCAAAAGATACATACTAAAAACCATCGTAAATTGGAATTAAAAAAGAGTAAATTTAGTAAAAAAAATCTTCATTATTAAATCTTTTCCCGAAATGACGACTAGGAGAGGTCAATAAGAGTATTAACGTCACGTTTTAAAGATTCACTAAGGTTATCTCAGAATTTTGAACTACGGTCTCGGTCCCATTTATAAATAATAATCCTTATAGTTCAATCATTTATAAAATAACTTACCTTTTATTCTCATATATTAATAAAATAAGCTGAATCTTATACCAACCTGTATTACTAAATCCCATAGCGAAACCAGTGATTATGAATGTGCATAGTAGAATTGTCAGACTTCTACACCAGGGGATAGTGAATGCTCCGATTGCCACGAACAAACTACTGATTATCAAAGCAATGTCTTCATTTTTCATGCAGTCCAGTATAATCCCACCTGCGGAATATAGAAAAGGACTTTTAATCTGCAATTCTTTACAGATTATAGTAGAACACACACACACACACAAAAAGTAAAATGTTTACAAAAATATTTTTTAAATTAGAATTTTATGTGAACAGTGTACAGAAGTTTCTTTCTAAAAGTTTAGAGATATCTTCCGTCAAAGGCTTAACTACTTTGCCCATGTGCGCACGCATTTTATTTAAAACTAAACTTCGTGCGCTTAGCAACATACGCAAGTGTTTGTGAACATACTTCTTTGTTATAATTTTACGTACCTCATTTTAAAAACCACTTATCTATTTTTTTTTTTTTTTTTTTTTTTTTTTTTTTTTTTTGCAAATACATAAGAATGGAATTCTTTTAAGTAATTTATTTTACATTTATCAAAGAAAAATTCTTAAGCTTTGATATTTTAACTGTCAAAATTAATATGAAAATTAATATGAACATGAAAATTTTTCACATGTTCAAAGCAATGCACTGCCATTTAAGTCTGTTTCTTCCAACAATCAGTGCAATCAATGTTAACTTCTGCGCTAGGTCTTTAAAATTGGAAAAAAAATTTTTAACTTTTTCCTTTAAAATTCATAGAAAGAAACGTACAGCATATGAATTCATTAGAAATTCTAAGTTATACTACAATACGGAAAAACCCGGAAATTAAAGCAAAAACAAAGCAGAATTTATCCCATATGGGTAAATACTCAACATATATTTAACCCCTTAAGCGGTCAAATTTTTTGTTTTTGTTTGCCTAAAGTATTCCAAAAAAGGCACATTTTTTTAATTGCATGTAACTAAGCATACTACTTGACAGAATGCGAAAATGGAAGAATTTTATTTTAAGTTTCAATTTCAAAAGTTTTCGCTCTATTTTTTATTTAATAACTAGCTGTTACCCGCGACTTCGTTCACGTAGAAATTTACAAAAAAGTGTTTTGTTCAATTCACAGATCTTACGAAAACTTAATAATTCTGTATTCCACGTTAAGAAATACATGTACGCTATATATATATATATATAGAGAGAGAGAGAGAGAGAGAGAGAGAGTTTAATGTCATTTTTTTACTTTGTGAATCAATGTTTTGTTTTTATATTTTTGTGTTTTTTCTTCTTTTTGGTGTTTATTGTTTTTTTTTCTTTGTTTTTTGTTAATTTTTGTGTGGTTTTTTTCGTATAAAGTTATTGAACATCCTCTCTATATACAGTATTAAATTTATTGAAAAATCTCTTTATATACAATATTTGGTGTACGATTTTCTTGAGCTGAAACAAAAACGCCAGTGGCATTCTTAGCACGTGAACATGCCACGTATAGTTGGCCATGTGAAAAGCAACTCTTAGTTAAATCTATGCCAACTTTGCTTAACGTTTGCCCTTGTGACTTGTTAATTGTCATAGCAAAGCTGACACTTACAGGGAATTGTAGTCTTTTGAATTCAAATGGGAAATTCGATGGTATTATGGGAAAATTCGTGGTATAAGTACTATGTTACCTTTTCCGCATATTATACGACCTTCTATAACGTTTCTTTGGAATGACACTACTCGCAACCTAGTACCATTGTAAAGTTTTGGTGGGTTTAAATTACGGATTAGTATGATGGGAACGTTCTAGCTTGTGAGGAGGTAGAACAGGCACAATTATACTGTTTAAAAATTCTGTTGGATAACTAACCGCTTCATCCGGATTGCAAACTGTATTGATGGAAAGGTATGTTTGTGATTCACTAGGAAGCTTATTTAAAATGCGCTGATTAAGCGCAGTAACCTGGTCGTTTATAGGTGCTAAAATGGATCTTTCACATAACCACGAATCTTCTTTTATATTGAAATTGTGAACATCATCATAAACGCTATGTAATTTATTAAAATCTGAAATATTTTCATGAATAAAAACCTAACAATGTTTAACATATATTTCTAATTATTATACTTAAAGTTCAGCTGTTAAAGTTTAAAACAGCTTAAATATAACGAATTAAAAAAACTCACAATTAAGAAATTAAGAACAATTTGAATTAAGAAAAACAGAGAGGTAGAAAAATGAAAGATATCTTGAAAATTATTATTCTTCGATTACAATATAAATATTAAGCAAATAATAACTATTGTTTAAATGTGACTAAAAATGTAAATAAAAAAAAAAGAAAGGATTAAAACTAACCGTAAAACTTATCAATTTTTTGTTTCTTGCATTGCTTTTTGCTTATGAAGCCTTGATTTATTATTTTTAAAAGTGCATCCGAAACAGCCGATGCTCTACTTAACTGAACAGTGAGATAACTATCATAAAAAAAATTATGGCACGTGTCAGCGTATTATCATGTGCGCGTAACACTATTATGTCTCATGAAGAGCATCGGTCGCCAGTAACCAAAACAACGACTTCATTAGCTCAGCTTGGCGTTCATCTTGGCATTCAGTTTCACGTTCACCCGTATAGTTTCCGTTCCCGTAAGAATACGGGAATAAAATATAGCCTATGTTACTCCCCGTTAATGTAGCTTTCCATTAGTGAAAGAATGTGCGCGTGACACTATTATGTCTCACGAAGAGCATCGGTCGCCAGTAACCAAAACAACGACTTCATTAGCTCAGCTTGGCGTTCAATTTGGCGTTCATCTTGGCATTCAGTTTCACGTTCACCCGTATAGTTTCCGTTCCCGTAAGAATACGGGAATAAAATATAGCCTATGTTACTCCCCGTTAATGTAGCTTTCCATTAGTGAAAGAATTTTTAAAATCGCACCAGCCGTTTCCGAGATTAGCCGGAACAAACAGACAGACAGACAGACAAAAATTTAAAAAATTGGTTTTTTGTTATGAGTACCGTATATACTTTTAGTGCATTAAGTAAAAAGCTGCTAATTTGAAATTACAAACAGACACTTCAATTTTATTTATTTGTATAGATTGTGGAACACAAAAAACCCTAAATGTTTGCTTTTTATAAGTACACTCTGTATTCTATGAAGAATGTTTCATATATATATATATATATCTTAAAATAATTTCTTTCATACTTACAAAAAATTTCATACTCCTACCTTTTTTTCAAACGGTTGAGGATTTTGTGTGTGTGCATATATACACTCTATAAGAAAAACGACGCACTAAGAAAGAGTTGTCCGGTAGAGTCAAAAATTGGTGGGTAGAAAGGTTATGTACTGAATAGAAAATGATTAAAATGTCAGAAAAATTTATTTATTTATTTCAGAGTTACATAGTTAAAAAGTAACGAGCTCAATAAGGTGTTGACCCACCTCTAGCCTGGATGCAAGCAGGCACACGATGTTGCATGCAGTGCTAAAGCATCTTGATGGTCTCCTGCTGTATTTCTTGACAAATTTGCTCCAATTATCGAGACAGGTCATCAACATTCCCTGGTAGATGCAGTCGACTTCCTATCATATCCTAGACATGCTCGACTAGAGAGAGATCTGGCTGGCCAAAGAAATGTTTGACAAGCTTAAGATAGTTCATAGCAACACGTGTCGTATGTAGTCTGGCATTATGTTGCTGAAAAATGCCAGGGTACTACAAAAGGAACGGTAGAAAAACAATTTTCAGAATGTCCTTGGCATACCGCTGTGTTGTAAGTGTGCCTCTAATGACGATCAAATAGGTCCAGCGGCTGTCAAAATTTCAGCGGCTGTCAAAAGAAATGGCACCCTAGACCATAACTCCTGGTTGAAGTATGGAGTGCAATAGTGAAAGCGGGATCAGCACGCTGCCTTGGGCGTCTCCAGACACGCCTTCGATGATCGTAAGGACACAGTTGCAAGCGGGATTCATTTCTAACCACTATAGATCCCCAGTCCGCATGATTTGAATCTGCTAGAGTCAAGCACTACTGTAATCTGGATCGACAATGTACAGGCGTGAGGGGCAAGTGGAGTAGCGGTCGGTGCGAACGTAAATTTCGCCCTATCAGCCGTCTGTGAATGGTCATGGGGGACACTCGTGTACGGGTCACATGTCTGACAGCTGGTAACGATGAATCAGGCGCTGTGACAGCTGATCTGACAAGCAATCTGTCTTCTCGATCTGATGTGCCCCTAGGTCGACCGCTACCATCATGACGCTGAAATCGGCCACTGTCCACCCATTCTTGACAGCATCTTCTAATGACTGCATCTCTTCGACCCAAATGAAGAGCAATTCTCCAATTTTCCCAACATGCCCCTTTTATTTCAATGATACGACCTCTTTCAAACTCTGGCAGTTTCTCATAATGAGCTCGAATCCTACGACGAGGCATTTTTTCAGTCGTTGAAAGGTATCCTAAATCGCAGTGCAACAGAAATTTTGACCATCAGATTGAGAATTACTTCTTAAAGGCACCTGCTGAGTTCGCAGAACCTATTTGCTGCAGCTCCCACTTTTCATTCATTGGACATCAAATTTTAATCATTTGCATGTTCGGTAGAATTGTCTTTGCATACGAAATTTCAATTGAACTACTCCTTGGTTTGTTCTTTTTTTAGTTATAGAATGCACATACACACACGTTAAAACAGGATTTAATACTAAGTCTTACATTGTAATGGGGACAGAGATAATATCGGCTTTTTGGATTATGTTTTTATTTTCATTTCTTCTCAAGCAACGAATTGCACACACCCTTTCTTTATCGAATATTTTCAAGAATCTAAATTCCTTCCTTCGATAAAAAGTTCCCACCTTCCCCAGGAAGAAAATCTCGGAGAATTTCGGTACCAGGGACAAAATGTATCTCTTAAAAACACTAGCACTTTTTTTATCTCACACTAAGATTTTAAAAATATTCGCAAATCAAAGATAGAAAGAAGATAAAAGAGAGAAATATCAGAAAAATGTAAAATATTAGAGCCCGTATGAAGAAAGCTGACCACAACCGGTTTGCCCGTATGATGTATGGGCAAACCAGTTAAGGGGTTAATTAGGAATATGATTTTCTATATGATCACTATATAATCACAATGTAATTTGAACTAAAAATATTGTAGCTGATGTCAATGAATACAATAGTCATGAGAAATTTATTGATTGTGATTAAGTATTGATAATTTTAACCATAATTCATTATAAGGAAACAACCCATAAAAATAATAACTTTAAACTTCTTAAGTGAAAATGTTTGGAAATGCAATGAATATTAATTTCTCGATAAATTATTCTTACCCGTAAGTGAACCAATGAGGTAACCAGTTGATCTTGCTGTGAAGATGAAGGAGATGCCGTATGAGTCTGTGCCACTTATTTGTTTGAGATCAAGTAATGTTGGGCCAGGTATTGACATCATAAGGCCCTGAAATCAAACTTGAAATAATTAGTACAGTGTTATATTGCAGAAGGATGACTGTACATGTGTGAAGCTTTTAGGTAAAATCTAATACCTTAAAAGCTTCACAATTTGGTTAAATAAATAATTTTTTTTTTGAATTCATGTGATTAATGTTGGAAAACATCATTGCATTAAATGAACAATATGTCAAACTTATTTCGAGATTTTTCTAAAATGTTTGTCAATAAATATCGATATTCCCGCGTATATTATTCTCAATTTAGAAGTATAGTGACAATGTTATTTCGTTATATAACATAAATATAAAGAAAAGATTTAACTAAACGAATAGTATTGTAGTTAAAGATATATCTATTTTAAATAACCGATCATTAAATTATTTTTTGTGTAAAGATTTTATTTAACTATCTATATTACTTCCCAAATTTTGATCTGTTAAATGTTCAAATGATTTTAAATTAAAAGGATCTGAAATGGGGTAAGATATATTTTATAAGTTTCAAATTTAAGTCCATATAAAGGGAAGTATATTGTTCGATCTATTAGAATGTATGCCAGTGTGATATTTCATTAACGAAAAACCCATATGCTCTTCTCTATCAATAAAAGAAACAGCAACCGAGTTGAGATTGATATATAAAATAAAATGAGCTCTCTGTTTTTCATTTCGTTTCCAACTGTTTTTAAAAGCTTCATATCTTTAAATTGACGCAAAAACTTTTGGTTTTTATTTTCATGTATTTTGGTGACACACATTGAAATCGTTTTAATAGCATCCATAAATACGAAAAGGCCAAGAAAATTTCCTCGCTGCGAAACGTAAGTCAAACCTTCTTCAAGTTCCCCTTGCTTATTCTTTCTAACTTCTGCGTAAAAGATTTTGCACTACATTTTCTATGTTGCAGTTTTTAACAAATTGTTTCAAACAGTACGTCAACATAGTATTCGATGGCGTTGCAACGCAATTCAATTTTTTAATTAAGGAAGTTTCTTTTCGAGTTTAGAAATCTTCTTATATTTTTTCTAATAACAAAATAAATAGTTTTCAAATTTCTTAGATTTATCTTGGGAGTTATTTTTAAAAAATGTATTTTTATGCAAAAAGTAAGCATATGAATGTAATAATGAAGAATGTTGTGGAAGTACGAATAATGATTTTCTTGCGTACTTTTTCTGTTTTGCCTTCTTAAAACAAACATTTATCTTTCTTGTTTCTTATTAAACACAAAGAATATACCTCTCTTTTATATTTTTTACTATAAAATGAAACACAAATAACTGTTTGGCATTTTTGATTTACTTATCAAAATTATCAATTCAATTGATATAGATTTTATTTTTCATTCAAAAAAACACAAAATACTGAATTAAAACTTGAAGAATAATTGATAAATACACTAGTGTAATCTTGAAAACCTTAATGAAAGCAGTTATAGCTCATAAATTTCAGGAAATATCAATTAAATAACTACTTAACACTAACTTGAAAGAAATCTGTGGATTAATTGAAATATTTTCTCAAATATTTTATAAATAGGAGTATAATTTATTATAAAAAATTTATATTATTTTTACTCATGAGAAATAATTTTAATTTAAAGACACACACTCATTTTAAAAAGAATCAAGAATGTTTATATTAAATTATGTAGGACTTCAGATGAAAGCATATTTAAGAGATTCGTAAATTTAAATACGTGTTATTTAAAATCTAAAAAAATATTAAATTTTGTTAAATTTAACAAGAAATTAAAGGAAAATTTATCTTCAAACTGTATTACAGGAAAAGAAAAATGAATTTTTAAAACCGTAAAAAAAAGAAAAAGATGAAAGCCAAAGAAGAGATTTGAAAAAGAAGGTACTTAGATAAAGAAAGTGCAAAATAGAAAGGGAAAAAAAGTGTACAAATAGTATTTTATTAGAAGATGTAACAATTGCAGAATTTTCTTTCCGTTTATGAAAAGTATGCTTTTTCATAGTAAGATAAGACCTAGAGTTAAAAATTATCTACTATAAAAAGCACAAATTATTCTGACAGTATCATTTAGACAAAACCTTACCAGTATAGCATACATGAGATAATGCACGACGGTACGTGCTACGTCTAATGTCCTAGCGAATAAACGAAACATTTTTTTTGTTTTCAATTGCAGGGATGGATCTGAAAAGGTTAAAGTCACATTTTAAAATCTAATTTCATAAAAAATGAAAAGAAAAAATAATTAATATTTCTTCTGCTACTAATTAAATCAAGTGTTTTTGTGCAGTATTTAAAATTTACGAAAACTAATAGGATTTGTGAGTTAATATAAAATTTATAATGAAAGATTATTTTTTGAAAATTATATATATCTATGCATTAAAGTCTTTTTTCATTATATGAATGCTTTAAAACTAATTTATTTATTCATTTTTTTATAAATAATAAACTTAAAATTTTAAAAATTTAAGTCGAACCATATGAAATATTATTTATATTAATCATAAGAGCTTTGAAATTTAGAAGTGTTTTTGGCGGCATAAAATAAATCCATTGGTTTCTGGAAATTTTTTTGAAAAAATAAGGCAAGTTTAGTAATTTATTAACTTTTTGATTTATATGTGAAAATTTTTAATACTTTAAATTTTATAACAGTAATTTAATTCTTTAAACTTTTAATTAAACTTTTCTTCTTATTACATTAAATGAAATATTTTACAAATAATATGTTAAGGAATTAAAATTATTTTCTATCGAATTTTAGAAAATTCCATCTTCAAAAAATAAAATAACTATTACTTAGTTATCCTATCTTTAAATAATTTTTTGTGTTATTCGGAAAAATTACATGAGTTTGAGAATCAAAATTACTTCTATTTTAGATGTTAAGGTATGTTTTAATGAAATGTTGTATATCAAGTGCATATGTAACAAAACATAATAAAAATCATCAATAAATACTTCAAAAAATATAAATGAAAAAAGCAAAGCAATTTTTAAGCAAAATAAAATTGAGAGGGCAAGAGAGAAAAAAAAGTTGCTTAAAACTAATCTACGTGAATTTAAAATATAAACAGTAAATAATTTTACAAATTTAACCCATGAAGTCTTCTTTTCTTAATTTTCCATTTTAATATTCGATGATTTTTAGCATTAAATTATTCGGGTATTCACAAAATGATTATATTTTGCACCAAATGTATGAGAACATACATATTTTTCTTGGTCTCATTATTTTTTCCCAGAATAATTTCCATTAACAACGTATTTTAACCAATTCATTTCTGTTTGAAATTCAGCAAGTAACATCAGCATGCAATTTTCGGAAGAAAATTTTCTAGCCTGGACTTTTTATCAATAATATCCAGGAATTCCAAATTCATTCTCTTTATTGACTACAAAACCATAATTAAACAGTACTCTTACTTAATATATCATAAAATACAAATAAATTTGTTTCTTAATTTCCTTTATAACAAATTACATTGTATTTTATAGAGAGAAGTTATAAAGGAAGAAATAAATATCTTTTATTTGATTGCTGTATTAAACACAGTTTTGAGAAATTATTTGGTCTGATAGCTTTTTCTATTTAAAGCCCCAGAAATCTATGTATTTGAGAAAACTACCTACTGGATACTTCCTTGATTCCGGACACTTGCTTTGCCTGTTTTACCTTACCTGCTAAAATCACGTGGCAATATAAATTGTAAGACAGACTTCTTTTCAGAGATCCCAGGCAAGAAGTGGCCACCTTTGCTCAACAAACAGTAGTTGCGAATCCAAGTAGGCTTCAATCACAAAACCTGTTCAAAATAGCATCTTCTTGCTATCCTGGAAGGAGCCATACTAGATTAGATGCATCATATTTCTGGAAAGCTTTTCGTCTGATAATTCAAATGATCATGCATTTTTCCACCTTGAGGTTCATAAGAATCAGAAAAGATTCCTCTACGCTGAATTTCGCCTCCTTGTTGAAAATTAAGAAGAAAAACAGACTTGATGCTGGTGGCCAAATTTTAAAATCTCGATGGCACTTCTAGATTTCTTTGCATCATTTCATACACACAAATGTGCATACTTTTACTTGTTATATACATAATTCCATTAATAATGATCGATCCATTATGATGGTTCTTGTCTAAAAGTTGAATCCATCAAGATTCAAACACCAGTTTCATAAAAATTTCGTAAGTAATTGATATTTAGTTTAAACGCAGATAAAATTCGAAGAATAAAATATATCACATAAATATTATAACTTTCAATTGTTTCATCATGTAGTTATTTCCAAAAGCGTCTTAGAAGATTTTTATTAAATTTTGGGCGTGTTTGGAAATAACTTTGTATGACTTTATACAAAATAATTATTCTATCTTTAACAAACAGAAATTGAAAAGGTGAAAGCAATTTAAAGCGAATAGGTGAATAAAAAAGGTAAATTTACAGTACAGACTAATTACGAAAACTGGGAAAAGGAAATAGAATTTCATTGTTTTTATATAAATTAAATTTCCAAATTTTCCCCACATTTCATTTTTAGTCCTTTACTGAAATTGCAAAAAAACAATCATAAAAATGTAATAAAAAATATGTTTGATAGTTGCTAAAGTATGTCAATGCCGTAATAAATGTGTAAAACTATAAATAGAAGTTAAATAAAAAACTAAAACACAATTAACTCATTAAATAACTTACACATAGAAATTTCTGAAATATGAAATATTGTATTTGATTATTTAGTTATAACAAGTCATACCTTATATGTATGACTTTTTCCACTTAATATAATTAAAAGGAAACTTTGCTTGATGTTAAAAACCAAAGTTTTTATTACTACATAAGTTTTAGCTACATTATTATGAGCTACATATATATACGTGTTTTAGCATAACTTTCAATAATTATAGCTCTTTTCAGTGTTAATCACCATCACCTTTCCAGCTGTTTATTTATTTTTCAAAAACGCTTGAATGTTTATATTCTAGTTATTAGCATTTCATTTCAAAATAAATGTAATCAAATAAGCAATTTTAATTCACGAATACATGATATTTATAAAATGACATGAAATTTTCATTTTTAAATTTTATAAACTTCGTTTAAAATTGCATTTGAAACTTATAGTTAGTTCGGCATTAGTTCAAAGATTCAGGAGCTCTTACATAATGAATATCAATGCAAATTATTATTTACTCATAATAATGCACTAATGTTTACATATATTCCAAAAACGTTTGTCGAAAATTAAAAAATCTTACAGTATAATGAAAAAAGTACATAACTAAAGTTTATAAAATATTTGTAGTATTATGTAAAGATGTTCGTACTTAAAAGATTAGATCAAACTAACTTTAATAGTTTCCATTTTGAGGAATTATATGGTATTTGGTGCTGATACTACAGTATCAAAATTAGAATTCTTCAGAGCACTTCATATACGTGCCAGAGTCAGTATTTTATTATTATACACCCACCCCTCGATTTACACGGTATATAGGAGGAGTTGGCAACCTTTTAGCTCTGGCATGCCAAACCAATCTACCAACAGGGTTCAGCGTGCCACACGATAGGACATATTTGAAACATTTTGATTCCCTCGATAATGCTTCCAAAGTTAGAGAATAAAGGTCAATAATATAGATTTACATTTTTATTATGTCTTAATTTTGTATTATTTAAAGATATTTTTCAACATAAAATGAAACAACATAAAATATATTTATTTATTCCAAAAAGTTTTAAAAAATGGTTCATATATTAAGTATTTTTAAACAAATTTATAAATTAAGAAATCGAAAAAAAATAAAACATAAGTATTTCCCTTCATTATAGTTAAATCAAAAGATATATAAAAATTTGAATGAGAAGCTAGTGAGTGTGTGCACTTCTTTACTTTCATATCGCAAAATCAAAGGCATTTTTTGAGACTTTCAGTTTTACACCATTCTGAGCATTCAGTTGTTAAATACTATCTTTGAGGACTCAAAATATTTTTCATACGAGGAAAGATTGTTTGCTTAGATATGAAAAACAAAAAACGACAAGCAGAATACATGCAATTTTTTCTCTCTTCAATTTCTCCAGCAATGACACTCAATAATTTACAAAATTGCTGTACATTTATTTTTGGAGTTATCTTTCAGATTTTTTCGTAATTCCGTAAATGTCCATAATTCTGAAGATGATTGTTAAATAAGGTCCATTATAAATTTATCAACTTCCATCCAATCAAATATTGACAAATTTGTAGAATATTTCAGAGTGTCACTGAGAATTGTACTGCGTTTCACTTGTGACACGCGTGCCATAGGTTGCCTACTCCTGGTATATAGGTTCTTCGAAAACTCGTACAAATTGAAATTGTGTAAAACGGATTCTTTTTTTATTATTGTTTTTGTATTAGTTCACTTATACTGTACTCAATTTATAAATAGTATACCACAAAGTAATAAAAATAAAGCTCTGTTTTTGTTTCGATAAAAAACTGTGTAAAACTAAAAACGTATACCGTGAAAAAACGGAGGGATAAAGGTATGCTATATTTGCACAACCTTTCAATAAAATATGTTTTTTTACAGATTAGACTTCCTTAAATTTTAATAAGACTTATAAAGTTAAAAACAATAAAACAATTGAAATAAGATTATAATAAAACAACAGAAAAATAATGGAAAATTGAATAGTGTTTTTTTTTTATTTCCAGGGTCAACTGACTTCATTTTAATTTTTATAAGATATAGTACTGAAATAATTATTTCATCCTTTTCATCTTAAAATTCTCTGCAACTTATGAAAATTTCGTCTTGAGCTTACGGCACACACAAAATAGACTAGGCATGTGTCCTAATTTCAATTAAATGTTTTTCAACAACTTACAAAGAGATGAATTAATTATTTTCTTTAATAATCAACTAAAAGTATTCGCACTCAAATGCACTTGGCAGTAAAAATATAATAGACGAATCTGAATTCTCAACGACTTTTACACACAACTATTAATAATCCATTTTAACATTTTTAAAAAGCATTGAAAATTGTTCATTTTAAAAAGTCTTCCTAAGACAACAATTTTAAAAACATAGTCTTTATGTTCTGATTTAGAACTCTAAGAAGTCGAGATAATGCATCTAAAATGTTAATCTTATTTAATACAAAATATACAATTATACTCACAAAAATCAATAAAATCTATTGAAAAAGCAATTTACTTCTACAAGTTTAATCTCTCACATACAGATCATTTTTATTTCCGAATCCATTTTCATATAACAATATGATCAAGACAAAAAAAAGTGGAATTTACACTACCTTCATCATGGAATTCTAATTATCCTACTATACTACTTTTGTCTGTACTCTTTACTCTTATCTTGATTATTCTTTGAATTCTAAGTTACATCGTGAATGGCCATGAAATACACTCGACAAAATAGGAGACGCATACTTTTTCGGTTTTGAAATATAGCTAGCTTACATTTCTACAACATATAGTTCTATAAAAACAAACACTAAAAGTCCTGCAGGTAAAATTATGGAGACATAAAAAAATTTATAAAATTTTTTTTCAATGCCTATTTTCTGCTCCTTTGCATTCAAACTGAGACAAGAGATCCTTCACGGACAATTATAAAGTACATGTATTACAACTATATATCAAAACGCAAGGACGAATTTGCATGCAATTTCTATTAATACGAAGCGGAATAAAGACTGCATTGTGAACTACCTTTCAGAAGAATTTTACGTTCAAGAAGTTTCTGTATTCGAGAGAGTTTAGATTATCGTATTTTTACTTTTTTTCTTTCAATCTATTACATTTCATTCTAACATATAAAGGGAATCTATCTACTATAAGATTTTGCAGATTTTAAGAGATTATAAGACATATTAAGATTATAAGAGAGATTATAAGAGAGATAAGAGATTATCAGATATATTAAGACTATGAGAGATTATAAGATTAAGCTTATAAGATATATAAGAGATATTTAAGATTTTTAAGCAGATACTCTTCAATATTCAGCCTTGATTTTTACATTTTTACGTCATACTCTAAAAATATGTGCTTTAAAATCTACTTTCTCTGTAAAATGATCCAAATTATTATTTATTAATAGTTAACATTTCGTAAAACAACTTTTGAATACTTTTATTCCTCTTAAAGAAATAATGCGTTTACTTAGTATTATCATCAATATCTTTTGATAAATAAGCAATAAAAAGCTTAAAACAGGGGGGGGATATAAACTATCTTATTAAAAACAAAGAATTAATTTTTTTTCTTTATTTACCAATTTCTATTTTCAACCTTAATACAATAGGAAAACACTTACCAACAACATATAATATTGAGACAAAGAATATTTTAAATTCTCTGAAACCAATCACTTCTTGTTTTCAGTGAGATAAGGACCAGTTTCGCATATGAAACGCCAAACCTTCCTAACTTTCCAAAAGTTTTCTAACCCGACCTTTTGAGGCTAGCAATGTTACCCTCCATATCCCAAAACTTGGATTGGCCTGCCCCTTGCTTTAAAAGGGGTTAGTTACCCTTAAGAACTTGATGGAACAGGTCACAAGTCTCTATTGATCCTCTACTCACACTAATTTAGATGATATATATAAATTCGGATAGATTGTGCAAGAAGAAAAAATTGAATTCGGGTGCAAAATATGATACATTTCCGGGATCATTATGTTAAATATTCAGTTACGATCTCCAGTAGGCTAATATTATTTCATCATCCTCATTGACCATCCCGGGTTATTGGTCGACCCACGTGTTGGATTACAAGGTTATTATTTCATTAAATATTTTCGACTTCTCAGAAAAAGTAATTGGTTTGAAGCAACTCATTCTCTCGGTTCAGACGATGGAAGCTTATGAGGACTGATTGAATTAGGCGGCGAAAAGGAGACGTTGAAATAAGCTTTTAGAAATAAATATTAATGAGAAAAACATGTAAATGACAATTCACAAGCGATTAGGAGAACATTAAAACTATTAGATGTCAGTTATTCAGAGAAAACTTAGTTAAAATATATGAAGTGTTGCAATAAGTAGATGCAATGCTGATCTTAGATAAATTTAAACACAGCTTCCTTTCCCCCCCCCCAATTATTGTAGCTACTTTTAACTTCATTTTGCATTCAGAAAGTCTTTTGAATTCTTTGGTTTCAACATCAAGCGATCTTGAAAAACTTATTCGTATTATTTACTTTTTCGAAGGTTAAGTCACACTTATTCAGAAGGTCATTCTTTCACCAGTGACGTAACGTACACCCCCGCAACTCCCACACCGCGGAGGGGGCCCAGGATTCTAGGGGGCTTGAAGTCTGACTTACGCCAAGTACGTATTTAATCAATTTATAAAAGGCAAAATCTGTCTTTGCAGGGGGGGGGGCTCTAATATTCTCCGTTACGCTACTGTCTGTCCCATTGAATGGAATAAATAAAAATATATGATGGCTTTTTATCACTTTCATTCATTCTTTTGAATTCTGAGCCTGTTGGATGCACCATGTGATCAAAAGGTTTCTTTTTAATAGCTGACGCATTCAAAGAAATTGAAAGAACATTCATTTAATTTTTCATTAACACTAACATTAATACACTTAACTTTACTTCTTTACAATCCATACTCAGAGGTTTAATAAAAGGATTAATATTTTAGCAATGGGTTTGATATCATAACTCATAGTTGAAAATTATTTCTGATGAATAAAAATTTGTTAGAATGTCATTTACTATTTTATATTCGAAACTATACATTGATGTAGTCAAAATAATTTATTGTGTTTGAAGAAAACTGAAGATGTCAAAAATGCATTGAAAGACTTAATGAGTTCCACGAAGGCAAAAACGGTTCGACATTTTTATGAGATGTTGAAAGAGAAGTCTCTCGTGCAGTGCATTGACCTACAACCAGAATGATATACAATTTCGGAATAACGCTGGGTGAGTGTGTGAGAAAGCATCATCTCTTTAGTGGGTTGCGATGGCTGAGTAAGAAGTTTTCGAAAAACGTTCTCCTAGTTCAAATTGATTCATTAAAGACAACTTAGCTGTTCTCTTTCTCTCTCTCTTTTCACATACTTCTGTTATCCAATTAGATAGCATTAAGATGAAAAGAGCATTTCCGTATTTTTCTTTTTGAAAAAACGAAGCTTACTTTTTGAGATTTCTACAATTGCAGTTCAAACACCTCACCAAATGTATTCAATTTAAATTCCAAAAGTGTTAAAAGTTCTTTATGATTTTATTTTCAAACTTCGGTTCTTCACATTTAATACGAAAGAGTGAAATAATAACTAAAACGATAAATTTTATTATTTTATATGAATAAAAGTTGAAATCCTAGAGTTTCAAAGCGAATGAAAGGTAAAGTGAGGGAACTTTTTGTTTCTTAGAGTTTTGAATTTCATGAAAAAGATTCTTGAAAAGAGAAAATAAAGGAATAGGAGGAGATTTTTTTAAGACCAGTCAATGGCACTGAAAAGAAAGCACAAACATTTGGTTCTAATTTTATTTCTTTGAATTTAAATGAAAAAATATGCAGAATTTAAAAATAAATACAAGAACATTTAAAATCTTAGCAACTTTCGAAACACATCTAAAGTATTTGAAAAGATAAACAACAATTCCAGTATTTTTCATCGTGTTTTATAATATAAATGTTGTATTTAAAGTGTATGTATAGTTCATTAACATTGCATTCATTTAAATAATTAATAATTTTTGAATTTTAAAATTGCCAAAATCAAATTATTAACCAGCTCATTAAATTTAAAAATTAAATGAAACAGTATTTCGCATGAAGTTCAACTACACCGCATTTAAAATTTCCCAATTTTTAAAAATTTACTATATAAAATTTTAAAATTTACTATAATATTGAAAAGAATGACATTAAAATTAAAATGTCTTTAAAAAACAGCCGTTCAATTCGTTAAAAAGGAAAATTAAATGAAATAAAAGATTTTTTCAGAGCCAGAGAATTCTAAAAAATATTTCTGATATTTTAAACAGAAAATTATATATATATATATATATATATATATATATATATATACATCCTATTATATGAGTCGACAAATATAAAGCCCTTAAAAAGAACTCTTTATTGAACTCGTAGTAAAATTTATACATTTAAAAAATAAGGCATGAAGTCCCGCTAAGCGAATTAAGGCAGAAAAATAATATATATATATTTATAAAATATTACTTGTCAAAAACTCTTTAAAAATAAATATGCACTTGACACACATACATTATTTTTCAATTGTTTTTATTATTACATTTAAAAGCTCTATCCTTATCCTTCTTCTAAATGTTGAGATATTTTTTTACAGGCCAAGCGTTTATTAATACTACTGAAATGTAAGTATCTAAGAGATGTAAGGGCCTTATTTTTTCATCCTTATGCGTTGCTTCCTGTGCAGATCCATTGGGTCAATCACTCTATCCCCAAGCTTTTCTTTACAGTCTACCACCACGAGGATACTATGACTGGAAGTCACATTTCATAAGTAGTTGGGTTGGACTTTGAGATTTTGTTGGGACTCGAAGGAGTGTCGTGTTTCGTCACAATTTTTTTCCAGAAGCAAATACAATCAATTTTGGATGAGATCCAAAGAAAGGAAGAGTTCCGGCCATAGTGAGACAACTTTTCTTATAAAATCACCCCAGAACAATCTTTAAGAGTTTTTTCTTTTTTCAAAAAAGTAACGTCTGCGTGGAACATTTCAAGGGTAGATATTTAAGTTGGGGATACACTATTTTTAAAAGGAGGGATTTTTCATTCATCAAATAATTCTATAGATATTGCGGCGTCATAATTTTAATTTATGAGTGCGTAGGATTGTTTGTTTCCAAAAATTCATCACGTGCGACTGTTTTCACAGAACTTTGCAAATGAATCAACATCGTAGTACATAGATAGAAATTTTTGGAGGGACAGAGAATTATATATATAGTGTAGTAAATTTGTTAAGAAAAATTTATTATCCAAATTTTTAAAAAAGCATATTTTTTTAAAGTATATATCATAAAATCTCTAAAAATATATTAAATCAATTTCAATAACGGTGCTTAAGTTCATTCTGACTAGCCAGTTGCCCAGACTTTGATCTTGTGCAAATACTAATAACTCTCGTTGATAACGTATTGTATTTAGGAGATATTTACAGATTCAGGGTTATTGTGAAAAATGACTGTTTTTAGTAATATTGTTCTTAGAATTCTATACAAAAACAGTATGCAATTGGATTATTTTATTACTGATAAATTTAAAATTAAACCTTTATACTTCAGTTTAGTTTATTGAAAAACTTCACAGAGATTTAAGATTTATTTTTTTTCTGTCGAATAATATCGCTATTTATTATTTTCCCTAAACCTTCATCTTCCTTTACTCGATTCGAGCTCATAGTGAATGTACAAAGTATTTAATTTTTTTACAGCATAATTACCAGAAAACAATGACTAAAAGCGTCAATTCTTTCAAAATAATACTCGTATTTACAGATTCTGGATAATAAACTATTCATTATCTCAAACTTTAAAACAAGAATATTGAAACAACAAATATTGCTTGATGTTGAGTATCGAAAATTTTGGAATATCAAATATAACTCCTGAAATTTAATGTAAAAAAGCTATTTATTCATTAAAAGAGCAAAATTTGCAGGACATATAAGAAAAACATTAAATGTTAAGAAACAAACACAGCTATTGCAAAAGAACTTACAGAAACAAAGCACAATCTTGACAAACAACATACATAAAAGAATCAATGCTTACCCGAATAAATACTGATTACTATGAAGATGCGCAGCAGCAGTTGTTGCTGGCTAGAAGCACATAATAGAAAAAGGACAAATTGCAGTAAAATCACGTCTAAAATACACAATATTGGAATTCGCCCTTTATTAATGCACGCATGTGCCAAAGCTCCTTAAATACTCTGAGAATGTGTTGACGGCGGTCAGAGGCCTTCTGACCTCTGGGAGTGACGTGCTGGGAACATGACGAAATCCACACGAGAATTCCCGTCTTTGAAGGTTACAAATAACATTTCTAAAAAGTTACGGAATCTTAATTTGTTTCTTACCCCCTTTCTTTTGATCGAAAAAAGAAGCCAGCAAATAGGGAAAAAAGGAGCACACACACACAATAAGAACATTTTGGGAAGCATACTTTGGATATGGGGAGTTGAGTGACGGCAAAGTGATGAGATGACGGATATATCGCTTTTCGAACATGCTTCTGGAAAAAGCGAATTTTTTTTTTTTATCTTTAATTTATTTTCTCTCTCCTAGAACTTCTATGGATAAATTCTAAATTCTTAATATGAAAAAATCCATTTTTTTTTTGTTCTTGCAGTTTGTTGACCAAAATGGTAAAAATGCTCCTCGACAAAATATACTTTCAACATGTTTTTTTACAGATAAATACATCTTTGATTTGTGTATTTTTCATTTTTTTAACTTTACAGGAAGAAAATTACATTCTGAATACGTAAACAATTACAAAGAATAAAGGTGAAAAATATCAGAAGAATTTTTCTCTACAACACTTGAAATTTTTCTACCGATTAATAGATTAAGAATCATTCTTTTATTTAAAAAATAAAACAGATTTTTAAAATTTCAATTTAGTTCGAATTTGTTTCATTATTGCTTTTTTTAAATAATTTCAAAGTTATTCAAGATGTTATCTGAAATGTTTTGTTTTCACACGAATTCTTTGCATAACAAGTAAGGCAGATTACTTGTTACTAAAAAAATAACATGCTTTAAATATTAAAGTGTATTCTTCTCTTGTACCTTCATTCATATTTTACACTGTAATTGCATTATTTATGTCAACATTTAAAATGTAACATATAATTTACTGGATAAAAATACTGTTGTGAATATTGAATTTAAAAATACCAAGCCATAATTTTATAACAGAGAATTATTCATTGTGATTACTATCTTTCTTTACCTGATACATGATTTCGATAAAAATTGTTTCGGAAATTTTACTAGTTATGAATTTGTATTTGTACGTTCAAGTGGCATGAAATAAGTAACTCATAATAATTTTTTTCCAAAACAAATCAACTTACATGAAGTGAGAATGGAATTCTGTAGAATGCATGACTTCTCTCTGAATCGGCACCTCCACACTCCAAACTTGCACGCCTTACCAACGTTGTAATTTTGAACCCCATCAGATTTAACGGGCGCACGCGTACAACAACTCTCTATAAAGTATATATTCAGTTGAAATAGGACTTGAACATAAGACTCGACAATACTGGCCACGAGTTTGCAATTATAACCACTGGGTTACCGTGTCTATCTTTTTTCTGATAAAAGCTTTGTATACGGACAACTCTCGATATTTGGATGTTAATTTGAAAATAAACTATGTTTTCTAAGTTCCTCTGAGTAAAAAATCTTAAACTATTAAAATTCGAAGGTAAACAAACGTATCTATGTATGTATGTATGTATGTGCGACTATCTTCTCACGAACCGCACCACGCAGAAAGTCGCGGAAGGTACCAAAAGATCGGGAATTTTCCGGGGAAGCCGTATTGCCCATTTATATTCCGATATTGTATTTAGTTGAAAAGATATTAATTAAAAACCTTAAAACGCCTAATTGTTTTAACTCCTACCGGTTGTTTACTTGGCGGAACTTCCGTTCCGTTTCGGCCGAGCGGTGATCCGACGTTTTCGACCATCTTAAAATTGTCATCCAATTTTCGGTGTTGAAATCAGACAAAAAATAATTACAGAATCGGAAAGATCATTTATTTCGCCACGACACGGTATAATTTTTTTTTGTAAAATAACGATATTTTCTATTTTTTTCGAATTTTTTAAAATAGTGTTAAAACTGATGCGTTTTTATGAAAATTATTTCTAAATCGTTGCGTATGAATTTCTTTTCGTGTTATTAAATCGATATTCTACACTAATTAACTTCAAGCCTTTCTCTTTTAGATCCATTCATTTAAAAATAAAATTCAAAAACTTTTTTTTTAAAGAATTTTTAAAAAGTAGTCCCAATTTTTACTTCACATTGAATAATTTCATCATTTATGAAGGTAATCTCACAAAACCTTTTTTCCGTGTTTAAAGCAATATTATACATAACATATACGAAGATTGAAAAAATTGCTTCAAAATTACGGATTTTAAAAACATTTTGTGATTTTCGTAAACTGCTGTTTTTCTGAGAAATAACTTAAATAATATTTTTTGTACATTTTTTATTTCAAAGTACGTTATTTTTGCAAATAGTTGGTGATGTTTGAGAGCATTAACGTAAAAATTATGCCCTTAAAATGAAGGTAATGATTTTTAAAATAATTTAAAATACGAGATTTTACATTTAGCCAAACATTGGCGTCGAAAATTAGCTTTGCGCCAAAGACTTTTGACCTGTTTCGCCTTCGACCGCATCTAACTCAAGGGTTACACTAAAACAATTCTGCCTTAAACGGGGGAAATCAGTAACTTTGGCGAGTAAAAAAAAATGCGAGTGAAAAAGTTAATTTTTCGTCAATTTTTCTTTATATAATTTTCAAAATTAAATAACTATATTTGTCAGATTAAGATGATAAAATGCATTCAATGCATTTCTGAGATTCATTTAAAATATTTATCAGTATCGAAATTTTTGTTCTCTTTCATAAAACTTATAGTTTACTTTAAAATAATGCCTAATGTATATTTCTTTTTTTTGACATATAATTTCATAATAAAATCGAAGAATTTGCCCATTTCGAAACTCTTTTTTGCATAACTTCCTTAGACAAAAAAAGCTATGCTTATATTATATATTCTTTATTATTAATTGCTTATTATTAAAATATCAAAAATCAATAAATTTTTTGCAATACGTTTAAATGTAATCTTTAATCGTAATCTTTCAATCGTTGTGCGAATATCCTGTGGATTCCCTCCAATTAAAAATTAATTTCAATTTGAACCTCCCATTCATTATTCTTGCCTATTTTCTATTTTTGATACGGTTCTGGGTAGCTCAGTTGGTTAGCGCGTCGCTTTTGCTACATCCTTGAACGGATCGTGTCGCTGCGAGTTCGAAGCGGGGGATCTCTTTTTTTTCATTTCTGCTAATTTTTCCCCTGATAAATACTTATTTTAACAAGATCCTCTGTTATTATAATGTACTTTTCATTTTTTTTTTTGCCTTCAAAAAAGTTTTTTTTCTGATTTTTAATCATTCAACGTAATTTCTATCTTTTTCAACAATTCGTAAAAAAAAAATTTTTTTTAAATCAGCTGTCATAATTGGAAAAGAAAAAACTTTTTTACAGCAGAAATAACATTATTAGGTTATTTTACTTCTTACTACAAAACTTATTCTACACAAGTACCATATATCCCGGTTAACGTTTTTCATCACTACGACTGATTCATTCCATAAACATGTGAATAAATTCAGCGACTCCAGTAGCAGAGGCAAGTAAACAGTCATGAAACTTTGAGGGCAACGTTTCTGTTTGTATTTATGGCTCAGCGTTGGCGTTTTAATTGCCGCAATAAAAATATGAGATGATTTAATTCTGAAATAGATTTTTGGTGTTCATTGGAAAGCATTTTGGATATGATCAGAGTATTCTTCAGTTGGTTTTATAACACACATACATATCATATTAATAAAAATGTCACTTTTTCTTTATCAATGTTCTTTTAATTTCCGAAATTATAAATCATTAATATTTGCATGAAATTTTGTGGTTTGTTGAGCCCCAATTTTCCGTGTATCGTTGACGGTGTAATACATTATGAAAGTTATTTTAATTTCAAAATATTTTGGTTCACTTGAAAATTTAAACATGTAGGCATTAATAATGTAAGATAATTGTATACATAATCAACTATTAAAACAGTTTTTTATGTAAACACTTATTTTGCATACTGTGGAGTGACACGATGTAGGCATACTGTGTTATTTACGTCCATTTTAATGCATTTAGATGTGGACGACACATGAGCTTTCACCCATCTTTAATAATTACCACACCACACCAACGCAAGAACAAATTTCGAAAAAGGGAAAGGTAATTGCATGAAACTTTTTTCCCCCGAGTCGAATATTTCAAAAAATCCTCACAATTTTACTCCAAGAATTAAAATAGTAGTGAAATTTTGTAATTTGAAAAATTTATACTTTCTGTCTTTTTTTCAGCATACAACTATTTTTAAAAAGACTACATTTTCGTTTCCGGGAAATAAAAAATTTCAACGAAAGAATTGGAAAGTGAGTGGGTGATTTTTAAATTCGCACTGTTTGTCTATTCAAGGGTTTTTGGTGATGGACCTCGAAATTTTCAACCATGCTCAAGTGACGAGGACGACACCTGAGCTTTCACCCATCTTTAAGAATTACCACACCACACCAACGCAAGAACAAATTTCGAAAAAGGGAGTTTTTATGACATAGTTAAAGAAATCACTCACATCGCGCGCATACACACACACACACACAAGTGCTATCGGCCTGAGGGAAACACGAAATTTCCATGAGGGTGAAGTTATTCACTCGGTAAAAGCCCGTGCAACGCCGGGCTAAGCAAAGAGGAAAGAAACAAAGAAGTAAAAGTAATTTCGGAAAATAATATTGGAAGTGCTGAATTTGTGAAGTTGAGTGAATATTAACGTCCCACTGTTTAGCTACACGAGGCCTTTTGGGGACGGTCCACGTAATTTTGAACCATGGTCAAGTGACGTGTACGACACCTGAGCTGGCACCCCCTCTCCTAACTACACCACCACACCAACGGGAGGACGTTTGTGCTCTCGACAGATTTTACGTGCATCCGGCCCCTACACTGCGGGTCTTCAGTGGTACTAGGATCGAGAATTAGTGGTACTAGGTACTAGGATCGAGAATCATCGCAACAAAGCCATGACACGCACTCACGGGACATGCACTCACATCGTACGCGTCAAACACCACAAAAGTGATGGCGTTAGAATAAAAGGAGGAAATTAACATGGGGATTAAGTTATACCCTCGGTATAAGCCCTGTCGAATGAAAAACTAAAATTAAAAATAAAAAAATTAAATGTTTTTATCAGATAGTATTATTTTCTTTTTGAATGATTTTTTTCAGTGAATGTGTACTTATAACTAGGTTTTTCACATAGTGTTTTTCTTAGCACTTACATATGTTTAATCAAACATCCAAACGTTTCAAGAGCTATCTGTAGAACTTTTTTTATTATTATTTATAGATAATGTGGATTTAAATTAATATATTTTTTAAAATCAAATGAATATTTCTATTATTTCCTTATTAAATTAATTATTTGTTAATAAAAACTATATCGCCTATTATTTTGGATAAAAATACGTTCTAGGGAGACATTTTTAAGCTAACTGTAAGTAGTGATTGATTGATTAGTGAAAACCTAAAAATTATTTTATTATTTTAGATTCCTAAAAATTATCTATTATTAAAAAATGATGACTTTTTTTCTACTCAAGCATCAAAATAGTTTTCTTTTTATTTTTAAATTTATTATTTTTTACTAAAGCAATATTGTTTTTGATATGTCATGAATAGAAACTTGAAGATAAATCTTATATCTGAGGGGAGAGTCAGGGGGAAAATAGTGACTTTGTTTTGGAAATCACTCACATTGCACGCGTACACACACACAGAAGTGTTGTCGTCCTGAGGGAAACAGGATATTCCCGTGGTGATTAAGTAATTCACTCGGTAAAAACCCGTACAACGCCGGGCTAAGTGAGGCGGGGGAGAAATAAGGAAGTCAAACTTATTTTGAAAAAGAATATTGGAAGAGCTGATTTATTGAAGGGAACGGAAAATGTTAAACGAG
This sequence comes from Trichonephila clavata, assembly GCA_019973975.1. Lineage (NCBI taxonomy): Eukaryota > Metazoa > Arthropoda > Arachnida > Araneae > Nephilidae > Trichonephila > Trichonephila clavata. The sequence goes on from BMAO01007111.1 coordinate 113,960, forward strand.
AAAGCCCGAGCGATGCCGGGCCATGCACTCGCATCGCACGTGTACACACCCACACAGAAGTTCTGGCATCATGAGGGAAAGAGGAAGTTCTCATGGGGATTAAGTTATACACTCGGTAAAAGCCCGTGCAACGCCGGGCTTAGAGGAGAGGAAAAAACATAGAAGCCAAAGTTACTTCGAAACAGAATATTGGTCATGCTGATTTTGTGAAGAGAACGGAAAATTTATAAAATTAGAGAAAGCCCGTGCAACGCCGGGCCATGAAAGCTAGTATATTATTATTTTTTGTTGGGCATTTTTTTAAAAGGGAGAAAATTTGCATTATAACAGAGGTCTTAAGATGTCCAGAGTTTTTTCATTTGTTTTATTTGTAAATAAATATTTTTGAGGTTTATTAGCAAGATTTCATACTCATCACATCTAGTTAAAATTTTATTTTATCATTTAAAGATTTCTTTGAATCATCTCAGTTAACATAATAAAAATTAACCATTTAATAACTATTTAATGGCTTTATTCTCAATATCTTCCAGTTTTTTTCTTTACAGATTCTATGAATTCAATATTAATCAATACAAAAACAATTGAATTTTTTTAACAAATTATTAAGCATGTAGTATTTTGTTCTGCAAATAAAAATGTATAAAATCAACAATCCTTCGATTTTTAAAGTATTTTTCAGTGACCTTATGGGAAATAGCATTCCGTTAAATAAATTTTTGTTTATTATGGTTCCATTAAAGAATTTTAAGAAATGTTTCAGTTCTTTTGCAAAATGTTCAAAGTGCAGGACCCTAAAATCTCAGAATATTTATTCAACGAAAATTATTCATTAAAAGTTAATGAATAATGAATCCATTTAAAAACGAGGTATAAAATTGCTAATTTTCGTGAAAATTGAGATGTTTTTCTGTCTGAAAATGAGTTTTATGTTTCGCAAAGACAGCTTTAATGAAATCATTAGCAATAATTTTCTTACTTACCAAGAGTTAAAAAAAAACAATCAATATTTTTAAAGAGATGCATTTATTTGACATAATAGGGAGTTTTTCTGTGTCAAAAAATAGTACTTTCTATTTTAGAGATGGTGAAATGAACAAGACATAATAGTGTAATATTTAAAGGGCACGATTTCTAAGACGTCAAGCTTATAATTTCACATATCCAAAAATGGCTTGATAAATTTCTTGACGTCATGAAATTCGATACTGTTTCTTACTAAAGTTGTGAAATAAATTACTCAAAAAAAGAATTCTTGCTTTTTTTAAATCGAAATCTGGCGAGGATGCTTACATTTTGCAACTTGGATCAAATAATGAATAACATTTGTGTTACAAAAAATTATTCTAACAATCTGCTGACCGAGTGAATTGATTCATTTTCGAAGCCAAGAGAAAAACAGGATCGTGAAATGCACACCAGTAAAAGAGAACGCAGATGGCCTTTTTTATGAATGCGCTACACATAGAGATCTTTTTTATTTGAAATGTGTTCCATAGATAAAAATATTGCCAAATGTACAATAAAATAGTCAGAAATAAATATATCAAATATTGCATTTCTATCAAAAATTGCACTTAAATAGTTTTAATAAAGTCTTTTATTTTAAAAGAAAATTGGCATTTTGTGAAACAATGAAAAAGGGAATTTATTTAAAAATAAATATAGAATTTTAGTTCTTACATAAAAGTTATTTCCTGCAAAACGAAGATTGAATAAAATTTGACATTTAACTGTAAAAACAATTATTTTGGAAGTATTTCAATCTTTCATTTTCAATATGTTTCTGCGTGTCATATTGCGGCCGCGGTAGCCAAGTGGTCTAGGCATCGAATCGTGGCTAGCGTGTTATGAGTTCGATCCCAGTACCACTGAAGACCCGCCGTGTAGGGGAACGATGCACGTAAAATCTGTCGAGAGCTCAAACGTCCTCCCGTTGGTGTGGTGTGGTAGTTAGAAGAAGGGGTGCCAGCTCAGGTGTCGTCCGCGTCACTTGACCAGGGTTCCAAATGACGCGGACCGTCCCCAAAAGCCCTCGTGTAGCTGAACAGTGGGGCGTTATCATTCACTCACCCTACGTGTCATATTTTATATACTTAGTAAGGTGGAAATTAATATTAATAAATTCATTACTGAGTGATATTTGACGCAATGTTGCTATATATCATTGAGTAAATAAATCCAAATTTTATAAAAGAAATTCGTAACTTGATAAATACTTGATGAACTCAAAATAGATTCAAGATTATCAGTAAATAATAATATTGAAGAAAGGTTGGATTATTTTTTCATTTCATCTTCAATAGTCAAGTAAAATAATTTTTTATTTATTGTTAAATATATAAAGAGCATATTTATTTAATAGAACTGTAGGATTATATTACCATCCATTCTCAATACTTTTTGAGAGAAATTTAAGCACCTCTTTTGAATAAATCTGTAAATATATATTTTTTCAAATTAAAAAAGCTGTACAATCATTAAAAAAAGGTTTTCCAAAAATTTAAAGTACTAAAATGTTTTCACTATAATTTAAGCTAGAGAAAGATTCCTAGTCTTTTCAAATAAAATAAAAACGAATTTCTTTTGGTTTGAATCAAATACCGATTAATTGTATCCGTAAATCATTGCCTTCTAGGGAGTTAAAATTGAGTACTTTAAACATAACAAAAATACGTTTTATTGAAAAAAGTCAACTTGTTTTTAACCTGCATGAATCATTAGATTACATTGTTTTTACAAAAAAAAATGTCACTTTTGGTGGAAAAACCGTGATCCATTTTTTCCCACGATGCAGAAAGTAGGGCAAGCAAACTCTGATCATAGAATAACATCATTTTAATTGCAAACAAATTTTTCTCCCATAGAAAAAATGCGTGCATTCACATTTCAGCAATGATCTGACCATCAACTGATACGATCAAAGCAAGCAATCGAAAGAATTTTATTTTGAACTTGACACGCAGATGTTTTGATAAAGTGATCATTGCAAACTGTTTAGTCTTGAACTCTTTTGCAAGCTTTTAATACTCTTTACAGGATCTGACTAGAATAGATTTTGAATTGTTTTTAATACTGAGAATGAGTTTTGGGGAACAAATACGTCACAAAATAAATGTAAGTCTTCAAAAAGAGATAAAATTAGTTTAGTTTATCAGTGACATGTTTTTAATATCATTGAAAGATAATTGCTGAGTTATTCCATAAACGGAAATTTAGTAGTGACCTTAACTGGTCAAAAGAAAATGTCTTTCATATCTGGAATATTTTGATTTTTATATGCTTCCTTCAAAAATTACATGAATAATTCAGAAGATTCGTAGATCATTTTATTTCACCCCTATACCTTGTTATCTTAGATAGACGCAGCGGCCGCGGTAGCCGAGTGGTCTAGGCATCGGATCATGGCTAGCGTGTCATGAGTTCGATCCTAGTACCACTAAAGACCCGCCGTGTAGGAGAGCGATGCACGTTAAATCTGTCGAGAGCTCAAACGTCCTCCCGATGGTGTGGTAGTTGGGAGAGGGGGTGCCAGCTCAGGTGTCGTCCGCGTCACTTGACCGTTGTTCAAAATTACGCGGACCGTCCCCGAAAGCCCTCGTGTAGCTGAACAGTGGGACGTTAATATTCACTCACTTAGATAGACGCATTCTTGTTGAAATAGGTAGAATCCTTGTGCATGTTTTTTTTTTTGACTTCTGAGGAAATTAAAACCTTCAATGTGATCATAAAGACCACTGTTTTTTTCATCCTTTCCAATAACATTTTGATTAGTTTTCTAGAGCTGAAAATTGATTTACTTAACGTCGAAGAGATATACATTTAAAAACATATTCATATTAAGTTTTTAACAGCAAAAAGAAAATTTGAAACAAAAATATTTTATTTTTATGGATAGTTACTATTTTTACACAATTTTTAAGAATATCCCTTATGGTATTACTAAAAATCAAAGAATAAATAATAAATAGTTGTATTTAGAAATCAACAATTTGAATTTTGTTCATTTCTTCATCAATGATGTTAAAGGTTTGAAAGAGCAAAGTATTCATCATATAAATATTGAGAAAATTAGTAAATTCGAATTAATGTAGATCTTCTAAGTGGACTCTCTGCTATTTGAATGATTGAATTTTATGAAATAATGCGCTATTATTAACTAAATAAAACTTGAATATAACGTTGTGAATCTCTGACACATGTGATTTAATTTCAAAATGACAAAATTTTTATGATAGCTATTTGAAAATGAGTAGATTTATATTCATCAAAGATTGCAGAATGTATGCAAACGGTTGATTTACAAGTTAATAGTCACGATCAAATCGTCAAAAGTTGAGAAAATTCACTAAAAAAATAAAATTTTCTGATTATAATATTTTTTAATGCCGACATTTTTAAAAATAACTATTATTCTCTCGCTGTTTATTGAAAAGTTACCTAGCCTTCATTTGTTACAAAGATATTAAACTTAAAACTATATACTCAACAATTATATTAAGACCATATGTTTCAAAAAGCAATGTCTTGTTTTTCAGATTTATAACAATTTTTTTAGAATTACTGGATTCCAAAACCTTGTAATAATTTTATACCGTGATTTTGCTTAAATAATTATTAAAAGTTGCACGTCCTGAATTACCAAAAGTCGAGAAATTAAATCTGTATTAAAATAAAATTGTTTAAATTTGATGGATCTTTCACAAGTAATTTATCTTTTCTTTATTAATTGTGTTAACAAACTTGGAAAATAATAGTTATTGTTTTTTTAATACTTTTTTTTTAAATAAGAGATATTCAACATCATACTAAAGACAAGGTGTAAGGCTTTCAGTAAAACTTTATAATTAAATAGAAGGATAAAAAACTCATGTAAAAATTTTTATATTACAAGTTTTAAAAATATTCTTATTATTTACTTGTAAATATCGTAAATTAAAAATTCTTAACCATATCCTGTTCCTAAAGAACTTTATTTTTATATTTCCATTATGATTACGTCCCTGGAAGTTTATTCAGCACAGCAGTATAGACTTAAGTAAATGTAAAATCGAAAGAGAAATTCACGAGAACGTTAACAGAAAACAGTTTATAGATCAAAGTATTCTTCACTTTACTAAAAACAAGAGGATTTCTTTAAGTTTGAAAAATTGCTTCTGAATAAAAATTGGTAATAAGATACATTCTTTCAAAATTTTATCGAGATTGTGATAGCATACAAACATTAGAAATAAATTTCAAAATTTAAAATAAATAAAGTGCTGCATATTTAAAATAAATCAACTTTTTTGTGCCATTTTTCCTATTCATGGGGACATAAAAATTAAACATGTCTTCCTCATTTTAATCTCTCTCCATACATTCATATAGAATTCCAGGATTTCTTTATATTCTTATTAACAAAAATTCTTGACCTCTCTTCCAATTTTTTTTATATATAAATCAATAGCAACTTCTAAATTTAAATAATGACAGCGAAACGAAAAGTAATTTCAAAACTTTTCAAAAAATGATTATAAAATAAGCTTGAGCACATGGAGAAACAACTTTTAAAAGAAAAAATAACGACTGTAAGCAATTGAGTATCGCAGTAACAGTATTCATAACACTTATAGAAAGCACGAAGTTGAAATTATGTGATTTTGAAATAAATTGTCTAAAAATTTTTAATAGAACTAAACTCCAAAGTTGATTTCATATTTTTAAAGAATTTATTCATGTTTTAAAATTGATTATCTAAAACAATTAATAACTTAAGCTGCAAGTCAAAAGTATAATTTTTTTCTATATAAATATCAAAGTTAATTCTGAGAAAAAAACATCTTATTATTTTCAAAACGAATTTAGAATTATTATATCTAATGTAAATGTATGCCCTAATTTTTTTTTAAAAAACTTAGCAATAATTTGAAATATATATTGTTCCGTTTTATCGTACTTTGAAGCATATTGTGAAGTTTGTACGTACTTGGATTACCTGGATACGTTTGGATACCTGTTCGATCGATTTTCATTAGTGCCTGTCTGCATGTCAGGGTGTGACGCGGGGGTTTTCGAATGAGTACAGCATATGTATACAAAAATTTAACAAAGAGTTTAAAAAGTTAGAAGTTAAAAAAGATTAGTATTTGGCAATTTATTACTTAAACGATTTCGCGCTATTTATAAACTAAAACAAAAGCTAACGAATGCAACCTAAAATTGTTTATAAGAAATAAATAAGAACTGGAAAAAAATATTTTAATGATAAAGAAACAACTACTGATCCTTACAACTCTACTACTTTTTCCTACTCAAGTAAACAAATAAGAGAGTCGTATTAATTTTTTCTAACATCGGAAATTAAATTACTAGATGTACGAAATTATTGATTTACGATTTAAGCGAATGACCTTCTGAATTGAGAATAAAACTGTTTGTTTCTCAATTGGTCAATAATTTATTATAGCACAACCCGAAAATAAGATAAATATTACTAGTAAAAGTAATGCAATGTGAATTGGGATATTTATTACAACATAAAAACAGCACAAAACAATTATATTACAATTTAACTACAAAAAAAGAGAAAAATAATCATACTTTAACACTAAAAAGGATTTATGAGTCAAATATGACAAGTAAAAAGGCTTGAGTTTGTTTTAACTTTTAAAATTATTAATGGGTAAATTTTAGGATGACATATTTCAAAGCAAATTAACCAGTAATAGCTTTAAGCTGAACTTTTTTTTAAATTTAGGACTAAATTTTATCTAATTTAAATATTTCTGAATGAGCAATTCATTTTTAATAGATTATTGATTTTTGTTATTAATAAAACATCAAAGAGAAAGTAAATGTTCTATGAAATCAATCATTCAAATTCGCCCATATATTTTTCGCCAAGCATAAAAAATCAAAGATAATTCAACCAGGAATCAATAAAAAAAAAAGAACTAAAAAAAGATTTGGAACACAAAATAACTTTACGAGTTCGCGTGTGCGTCTAAGACTTTTCTTCGCGTAGCGGAGAAAGTTCAATAGAACTTCACTGTAGAAACTTTTCCTCGTGACCTTTTTCAAATCCTTCAACCACGAAAAATTAATAATATACATTGAAAGGTAAAAAAAATAGAATGAAGTCGGTTTGTGTAAGAACAAATCGCTTAAAAAAACGCCATTCAATAAAATAAATTTAAAAAATGAATTTCCGAAACTAACTCGCTATCCAATGACAATTTCTTTAAAATTAAACATAAAATACCAAATAAACTAGTAAAATTATTATCCAGTTGGAGATTTGTATCGCTTCTGTTTTCATGCCTTATTACCTTTTCCATTCGATAGAGCTCCAGACATCCTACGGAGACTTCTGGAAAATTCAAACTTCGCTAGAAGTTTGGATGAACGACTTCTAGGCATCCATTCTTGTCCTCTAAAATGGACTGCAATGATTGTAGACTACTGCTGTAGTAACGCTCTACCGCCCTGGTACGCATGCTCCCCCCCAAAAATCAATACAATCGCACTGAACCCAATTTGGGCATGCTTCACCTTTCTTTTTAAGCTATGTCACACCGTACCTCCCTAACGTTAACGATCTGAATGGTACAGAATGTTCCGTGTAGCTTTTTATGTGCTTTCAATTGCTAAAAGCACATGTTATTTCCGAAATACAACCGACCAGAGAGTAATCGAGAGATTTTCTAGAAGCGCTTCAAAATCCTGCGTCATTGCTCAAAAGCAATGGAGTTTAAAGTAAAATTTATAGCGTTTGATACTTTACTGCCCTTTACATACATTCTTTGAATAGTCAACAACCATTGACACAATATTTGACAACACGCTATAACTGATAGGGTAAAAAATGAAAGTAATGATTAAATGATGAAATTCAGAATTAATGAGAGGTGTTTTTTTTTCAATTAGTGAATGGGATACATTAACTTAATAACAACGGAAGTAATTCATTGTCTGTCTTGTTTCTTCATTTAATAAGAAAAGGTGAATTTTTCTCACACAAATAAGAACTAAAATATGTATTTTCTAACGATTTTCTCGAAGATAACAAATGCATAAATAATATTTCAAACTTGTTAGGAGAGTTTTTCTTTAACGTTTTTAATTAATAAAAATGAACGGTTTTTAGTTGGATTAATTTTAGCTGGTTGTAAATTTTGTGAACAGCTTCTTAAAAATTTTAAAAATAATTTTAGTCATTTCAGCTTTTGTAATAAGTTTCAAATCATTCCTCAGAATATGATACGGCAGAAAGAAATTTTAAAGTAAACGAAAAAAGACTCGGTACTGTTTTTAAATATATATTAAAGCATTTTGTTTTCATAATTTAATAAATGATTCTACAGCACATATTTTTGTAGAAATTATGGACCACTTATTATAGTATCACAATATTAATAGAGAAATGTAAAGTAATTGACAAACTCTTACGAATAATCATATAATCAATAAAGATTTTTAAGAAACGGCATACTTTAAAATATTTTTTAAATTTTGTATTTACGCATTTTAGCATTTCACTTTTTACTCGAAGCATTTTTATATGTTCGTAACATTTTAATAAAATTTTCCAAAAATTTGGTATTAAGAGGTAAATGTTTTCATAAATTCGTCAGAGAAATTTTATCATTTCCTTTTAAATTTTTAATTAAAATTATTGTGCAAAAAACGATCCATTTTTTTCCTCTCAAGTAGCAGTAATAATTCTACATATCTCACTGATCAATTCTTGCATCTAATTACTATCCGTATTATAATTTACTCAAGAAAATTTGACTTGTCATTTGTGTACATACAAAATTGAGTTACCATTTTCTGGAATTTTGCTTTTGCAGAGATTCTAGGACAAAATTGATAACTCCCCAAAATTTCCTGAGAATCCGGCTCTGAAATAATTTATTTTATTTCGCGTAGAAAACAAAATCAACTTAGAATATTATCAAAAATACTGTTCAGCATTCAAGGAGTTTTTTAAAAAGTTTATTACTCTCTATAGGTGATAAAAAATCAAATCAGAATTATATGGGGGAAAAGTGAAATAAAATGTATTTTTGTGTTCTCAAGAAAATCTTCACTGTACAAAAAAAATCATTTTTTTAAGAAAATTGTAATGATTAATTAAGTAAAAAGTACTTTTGTATTCTCCTACACTTTTTTTCTAAAGTGTGTGGTAATTGAGAAAAAAAAATTGTTTTAGTACCTCATAAAATCGAAGGAAAAAAAAGATAAATAAATAAAAGACGAAAGTAAATATAATATTTAAAATGACTACTTTATGCTCGAAATTAAAATAAAACGTAGTTACATTTATTCTAATAATATTGTTTTGTAGTTGGTATTAAAGGATCAATTCTTTATCTCTTAAATATGTAGATTATAATGCTTCATTTATTGTGTGGCTACATTGCTTTATATTTGTCCAGAATACACAGAAGTTTCTCATACAGCTATGACATTTTAATGCCGTTTAGGGCAACGTAACGAAATGGAAACTCTTTTGACAACAAACAAACTATGGGAACAATTTAAACGAATAATACGGAATACGACTGCAAATAACTTCAATAGAGCTAGACTTTGTTTAAAAAGAAGTATGCACATTCCCAATCACAATATATAACTCATGGGTAGATGACACCTAGAACACGAATAAATGCTACTAATGAGTAAATTACAATAATTTAATGTTAAAAAATTTCGATAAAAAATGCAATACTATTCTTTAATTGTCTTTACCTAAATTCCTATAACATGTTTACCTTCTTTAAGTATTATTTTAAGATATATTCTGTGTGTAGGGTGAGATTTCCCCCAAATCATCTTACAGTTAGTTGTCCGTGAATCGACAAAAGTTTGAAGCCCACTGTTTTACAATATTTTAAAAGTTGTGCAGGTTTAAATAAGCAGATGTCTTAAAAGGCGAACACTTATGCTTCGTGTCCGTTTTGTCTTTATGATTTGTGAATGGCGTCTTGCTTTCGGGTATAATGTGCCTTCTCCAAAATATCTTCAACAAATGAGTGTAGACTCAACATACTTTCCTGAATCCTTCTAGACACACGACCAAAGGAGTTTTCAAAAATTGCACAGCCTTAGATTCTAGTTCCGAGATAGATCCTATTATGTTCGTGAGATTATTATTTACAGATCTTATATAAACCCGGAAGTAACCCTTTTATTACAATTTACTTAATATTGGGCTTTTTTTTATATTCCTTATATATTTTTTATTCGATTAATATTGAATTATTAGTTTTTTTCCTTGATTTTGTATTGATCTTACAAAAATATCAATTACATTTCACCTGATAAATGCGCAAGAGGAAGACTTCCGTTATAAAATTTGTTGAGCTCCGCAATTCCCTTTGAAAAAGTAAATTTAATTTGTTAGGTCATGTTAGGTGTTTAAGGAGCTGAATTATGTTTAAGAATAAGAGAGAGAGAGTTATATAAGAATATTTACTCCGTTCCCACCGTAACTTATACAATAAATCAGAAATATGTAAACATAAAATTATTTGAATAAATTTGAAATACATTTCTAATAATTTATTAAAACAATAAAAATTTCCATCTAGTAGTTTTACATAAATAATCCCATTTTTGTATGAATTCGCAGTTCTTTATGTATTTATTTCTTTCAAATCGTATCAATATTAATTATATTCATTTTGATTTATAGTATTGCCGTTATCAGCTCAAAAGCTAAAATGTTATTTACGTCAGCATTTAAAATTTTCCAGAAAATAACGAAGGCTTTTTAGTTTATATTCTTTTATAGTATTCCTCGATCAATATAATGACTTAATAAGTTATATTTCATACAAATGTAACCGCGCGCGAAGCGGTTCTATTCTACAGTAGAGTAACTTCATTAGACTCTGAAGTAGAACAATTTCTCTCGTGGACCGTATAAACTCCAATTTTATTTTTCACCTAATGTAATGCGGTTACACCAGGGGTGACCAACTTTTTTAGGAAGAGTGCCACTTTCAGATAAAAAAAATGGTTAAGCGTGCCACTTGCAACTTTTCAAACAAATGAGAAAGGATGTTACTTATAGGCTTATTGTATAACTTTTACGCAAAGATCACAAGTCTAAGTAGTGGAAATTTAAAAACTATATAATAAATGAGACCAAAGCACCAATTTAAATTTATTGTTAATCAGCTTAGTTAACTTTAAACGATAGTTTGATTTTGTTATGTTCATATAATAGAAAACATTTATTCACAAACGTATGTTGATTCAAATCTACAACAATATCTGACGGCCAAATCGTGTCAATTTGAAAAATTGTTTGTTAGAACAAATTTCCAAAATTCTACAGACTTGCTCATATTTACTTTTCAGTGTAGTATAGTGCTGTATTGAACAATTTCGATTTTGATTTCAGGTGGGTAACAATTTCTATTTTGTATAGAAATTGAAAAAGGATTTGTGAAAAAATGTGCATTTTTTTCTCATCTTGAAAATCATCCAACCTAGCACTGAAAGAATCGTGCCAAAATAAGCATTAATTTTTGAGCTCGGAGCACTCTTCACTTTGGTAGATAGTTCCTGCATTAATGTGAAATATGTTAATTTTTTCCCCTCCAAAATCAAGTCCAAAAAAAAGGTTTGTCCACAACAAGGTATTTGACCAAGTAGGGTAGAAAAAAATACAATCATTTCTCTGCAATCCAGCGTTTCTCAAACTGTGGGGCTCCTAGGGGGAGTGATAACCCTACGAGGGGCATAACGAAAATAAAAGATTAAAAAAATTAATTTACTAAAATGAAGTAAAACAAAATAATTTCTGACATAATAAAGAACACACATTTACATTGATATAATTTATACATATCATCTGGCGATATTGCATCATCGAAAATAAAAGCTTCAACACGCTTATTAGCTATCTTTGATCCTATAACCAAATAAAAAAGCATTTTGTTTGATTTGCTGTTAATTCCACGAGGGATATGAGAATTTTTTTTTGTTATGTTTTCTTTTTAAACCTAAAATACTACTCTTTCAAAGAAAAAACAAAGCCCAGATACAGAACCAAAAAAATTCGAAGAAGATAAAAAATACATCACTGTTATTATTATCGAAATACTGTACATTAGCAGTAGGAAAAAAGCAAGACTTAATTCACTTTTCACCCAAAAATCAGAATACATTTGCTGATCATCTGATTAACCTTCGATTTTAACTGGTATTTTTAGCTCCGTCTCCTCTCTTATGTGTGTGTGTTTATTTTTGCTTAGGAAAGTTATAAATATAATGTATTTCTGTTGCGATTTTTTCCATGTTAAAGAGTTTTATGATATTTGGAAAAGTACAGAGAGCAGTTTGAAGGATTAATGGTCAAGATTTGAGTATTCTCAAATGTATAAGCATAATGAAAAATGTTTTACATAATTCTTTTAAGAACTAACATCCATATTTTTATGTTTTATACATCCATATTTTTATAACATCCATCTATTTATTTTACTTCTAGCCGGAGAACAGTCACGCGGGGCACAGAGCAGGCTTATCCATTAGGCACTTGGGGCGGGCACCCAGATAAGCTGGATTTAACCGGATCAGAGACCCTCCTTGGATCCGACAATGCCAAGAGGCCCGTAGATCCTCTGCGCTCAGGGCCCGAAATGAGCTTCCACCGGCTCAGTTTGATTGGATTTTTTTCAAATAATCAAAGAAAAATTGAAAAGTCCTTGAAAGTAGGTAAATATACTTTCTCTGAATTATTCACTGGAATTACTATTTTTATCGTGCACAAAAAAATAATTATATAAAAAAAAGGATTGGGGTAGCTCAGTCACCCGCGCGACCATTAACGTTTATATCGAGTGCTCCCGGATTAAAACATTTTCAAGTCTTGCTTCAAATATTGAAAATGACACTTATTGAAAATAACACACATCCTATGTAGAGGAACATAGATTAGCCTAGTTTTCTAATGATATTCGTACTTTCAGAAATGGAGGATGGTGGAAATAAATCTTATTTAAGGAAAACGTTCGGAACACTGACTTAAAAAAATAGTGCAAATGGGTAATTTTCATTATATTTAGTGTGATTTTGATTATAATACATGTATAAAATTGTTTTAGGAACACTATTACAATAAAATAGTATTTAAATGCAATATTTTGGCAAAAAAAGAACTTAGAATTAATTTTCAAAACTTTCTCCTTTCGTGAAAAATGCTTCTATAATAATAATATTTTGCTTATATAAAACCAAGATTTCTCCAGAGGGCCTGAACTAGGATATTTGTAAAACTCACATTATTTTCAGACTGACTACCAATTGAAATAATAATTGGTGTTTTTTTCCTTAAAATTTCTCCATTCTGTTATATTAAAATATGGATAAATCCACTTCTAAGTTATATTTTAAAAAATCCTAGTTCACAGGCCTGTACAGAAATCAGAGGTATGTACAGGCAAAATATTGTTATTATAGAAGCATTTTCCATAAAAGGAGAATGTTTTGAAAATAGGTAATTCTTTGTTAATTTTTTGCCAAAATATTGCATCGAAGTAATTTTTTACTATAATAATATTATTAAAGCAATTTTATACATGTGTTCTAATCTGAGTGAGGCTAAATATCCTAAAAATTATCCATTCATATGCTTTTTCAAAATAATAGTTCCGAACGCGTAGTCGGATACCTTAAATATCATTTTGCAATCTATTCCAATTAAAAAATCAGAGAAAGGAAAAAATAACATAATAATTATCCTATTACTTAAAAATAATTTTTCTTCTAAGTAACATATGCAAAATTTAATACCCCTCTTGTTAATTTTGTATTAAAATCGTATTGTAACTTTAGTGTTAAAGTGTATTATTATTGCATTCGATACATTACTATTGTACAGGGGGGAGCGACAAAAATTATGACTGAAAATTGGGTCACCACTACTGAAAGTTTGAGAAGCACTGCTGTAATCTTAAATTATTTTAAATGTCTCTAAATATCTGTAAGAAAAACTAAATCATATAGCCTGTCTCCATTCTAGAATAGCAAATACTCACTGGGTACTCCAGTGCTTTCTTCAAAGATTTTTAAATTCATTCCCTCACATTTCAAAATCTGCCGAGGGAAAAAAGCTAACTCGCACAACAATTCAGTTGCATCCTCTACGCGGTAAACCAACTAAATCGCAATTAAGTTGATTTAAAATAAATATTAGGTTTTTTCTTTGTCTTAAGCAATAGCATTTCAATAAAATTGTTAAAAAAAATTGTTATTTATAATTATCTTTAAAATTTTTTTTTTATTAAGTCTTCGCGTGCCACTTCTACAACTCCACCGTGCCACACTGTGGCACGCGGGGCACGGGTTGGCCATCCCTGGGTTACATCAAGAAAGCATATGGTTAACACCACGTCATAAGTCGTTCTCTTTCTTCCAAACCCCTTTTAGTTAATGACCTCACACTTCCTATGGGTAGGGAAATCTCACCATCTTCAGTGAGATTCACAATGCGAGACACTTTCATATTAATAATTATTTGAATTTTCAACAAAATAATCATATGAAATTCCACTGATAACTTATGTGTTTCTTCTGCATTCAATCAATGCAGCCATTTTCTTTTTATTGCACTATAAGTGTGTACGTTCCTTGAGAAACCACGTAAAAAGGCCATCCACAGAAGACATGATTTGTTTAGTAAGAGGAGGGATGCGTTCCACGTTATTCAGCTATCATGTAAGACAAAAAAAGAATACTGATCCAATAATTTGTGGCACAAAGCTTTCAGGTATGTGCTTTTATATTTAACGTGACACATTTATTTATTTCAAATTAATATTAAATGCATACGTGTTTTAATCAATAACTAAATATAGTTAAGAACGCATGCATGTTATCCAAGGAAAGTATGAATATTTTAAATTAAAAATGATGGAAATATATAATGGGAATTAATTATTAAGTTTAATTATTTTATGTAAATTAATTATTAAAATTAATTATATAATGCGAATTAATTATTAAAATTAATTTTATAATGTGGATTTTATAAAGTGAAATAATTATTATTAATTAATTATGTAAATTCTTATTGAGAGTAAAAACATATTTATTTAAGACGAGACGAATCCAAATCACAATCACTATTCCCACTTCAAAGTTTTCTGTTAAAGAAAGTCTTCGGGTGATAACATATTTTTGAAAATAATCTGCTTTTAGAATTATGTCGCAGTATCAACTTTTTTTTTACCCAAAATCTGTTATCTAATTATTTATTGTTCTTTTGGTTTCCTAAGTTCTTTATGTAATTCTAGATATTCAACTAAACCAATCCTCAGATTTTTTTGGAATTTTAAGGCGATTTTTACTTTAAATAAATGTTTGAAAATGATTGTCCAGATTTTCCACCAAGTTTAAGGCTCTTAGAAATTAATTTAGCAATTAATTTATAGATATTGCCTCCTCCTTTTTTGCAATAATTAGCTATTTTAAATCATGTTAGAATAAATCAGCCATGTAGAAAAAGAAAATCATCCTTTCCTAGATCATTTTATTTCAAAACTGCGTAAAAAAAGACATTGGATCGAAGAAGGGATAGGTTTAGAATAAGATGAAAGGTCTACATTTCTCCAACTCAGACCCTTTTGCGATTGAATAAAGATCCTTGAAACTATTTATTAGCCCCTTCGAAATAAAATAAAAGGATTATCATAGCATTTCATTTCATTTTTATAAATGAAAAGACGGTCGGGAATGATATGCTTTTGCACGCTAATAAACAAAAGCAAATTATCGGATTTATATATAATGTCTCATTCAAATATAAGCGCGCTCTCTAATTATCACAATTTCTAAGACTCAGAGGATGCAAATACTAACTGTTTCATGGATATTCTTGGTCAGAAACACATTAAATTTTTTCCACGAGTTTTTTTTTTTTAATTAATTAATTAATTAATTTATTTTTTTTTTTTTTTTGTCCAATGTAAAATTTCTTGAAATGTTGTTTTACATTTCAGTTATATGTAAATACTCTTCAAGAATTGAAATAGCTGTTGACTACATTAGTAATAACTATTATTTATGTTATAAATCATTATTAACTATATTATAATTAACAAATAATTGTGATAATTATTCGCTCTTACAATCAGTAAAATATTTAACCATATTATTTTCTCTTTTTCTCATTGTTAATAATTATTCACTCTTTAATTATATTGTCACATTGTATTTGTTACACCTCAATACATATATACAGCTCTTAGTAATAACATCTTAATAATATAGTTCTAGTAATAATAATAACATTTATAATTCATTTATGTAAAACAAGGATTTTTTATGCATGTATAAAGTAAGTAGTAATTAATTTGTGAGAACTAATTGTATCATTGATTTCTAGAACTCAATGCAATTTAATTTATTAAAATAAAATTCTCTAACTACATTTATTACTAAAAGCTTTTTAGTAATGATAAAATAAGAGATTATGAAATGGTTTAACAGATTGTAGGCGTGGTCATAGCCAGATCAAATCTGTTGTCTGTCCGGGTTCCTGAAGAGATGAGCTGATGCACATTAACTCTGTCGAGGCTCAAAGTTTTCAATTTATAAGTTTTTCAAAGCACTCAGTTTTTTTATGTTAAAGTCAGCACGGGTTTTCTCCTCGTTACTTGACTGAGGCTTAAAATTACGAGGTCGGTCGCCAATAGTCCTATTATAGCTAGAAGTGTGACTTTAAATAAACAATCAATCAATCAAAAATATTATGCATAAGAAAAATTAAAATCTTAAAATCTTTCTTTATTTTTGTGCACATTTGCATACATCTAATGTAATAATTTGTGTAAAACTTCTAAACTTAATGATGATTTATAAACATTTTTGCTTTTACTTGAAATTATGATTCTATGCATATTTTTAAATCTTCAATTAAACCTAAAAATTACTTATGAAAGACATATTATGAAACAAGATTTACCAAAAAGATTAAAGTTATTTAGGAACAAAGTTGAGACGATTTACTGAAATTTCAAGTTCAATCCCAAGTACATTAATATACCAAGTACATCTCGGATTCTTTGAATATTCACGTAGAATGAAAAAAGGCAAAGCATAACTGACATATCTCACTCAAATAGAATTAATTCAATATATATATATATATATATATATATATGTGTGTGTGTGTGTAATAATCCCAGTAATATAATCCTTTTAAATATCTTTTAATTACCTATGGTCCATCCCTTCAGGACCCACGTTTGATTAATAAACTTTTGAGCCACCTAACGAGAGTATTTTGAACAACATCTATCCACCCACTCAGATCATATGATTTGAGCCAACTATAAATACACCGAGATTCCTGGAGACCACTCTACCTCTCACCTGTTTTGTCTTTCGTCATGTAATCGGCTGCAGCTTGGTTTGTGTTAGTGTTATGTGTTTCTTGTCTGCTACTTTTTATGTGGAACGCTATGTGTCAAATGTACAATAAACTGATTTTACTATAGCAAATGACTGTCTCGTCAATTCCATTAAAAACAGAACCTTAATCAGAATTAGCGATCATATTAGAAATACCATTCCAACAGCCATCGTCTATCACACACACACACATATATATATATATATATAGCTCAAATTTATTATTTAGATTAATTAAATCTAGATTACATTTCAGTTTTAAAAAAGTTCTTTACATTCGAGGGGTGCTTCTCTAAGCAATTGGGATTAAATGCTCAAAGATAATGTCATGTAGGAATTAAGTATGTCTGACAGCTGTATCTCAGTCGAAACAACTTAGATTTATTTGTTGACATCCTTATACTATTTTATTCATCCTTCTCTTTGATTTTCGTTTCGTCGATAGTTGTCAAATTTTGTTGTGCAAGATGTAAGCACCATCACTCTTTGAGTGAATATTAGCGAAAACTAATGCTTAATAATTCCTTGCAATACGTCTACAAATTACGAAAGCAGTGTCTGTAGGATTTCCTTATGTCTATGATTTTATAGAATCATTAATCACGTCTTTCCTTCGTATTCACTTCTTCCTGTCTCATTTCTGAATTAGTTTCGTTTCTCAGTGGAATTGCTCATAGAAATTTGTCTGGGATACAAAAAAATACAGAAGAAATTTTACAGAATTATCAATGTTTTAAAAACAATGAACCTATATTGAAAAAGGCAAAAATGTGGAACTGTGTCATGAATTATATTTTATTAATAAAAAAATGTGTTTCGAATATTTTTAATAAATCTCAAGTGTAATCTAAATATGTACCTAAGCTCTATCAGATTGCATTACAAGATTATCTAAGATTTAGTTTTAAATTTGACTATTACACATTTTTCTTCTTGATATCCATTTTTTTTTCAGTATTTTCAATGCAACAGCAACAAGAATCTTTTTTTGTAACTTTTCATTTAAACATTTAACATCACAAATATTTACATCAACATTTAAAGAAACTCGGATAAAAAGGGAAATCTTTTTGCTCACAATTCACTAACTCTTTTTGTACCTTTTTTTTTAAAGCTATATGTTCATTTTACATTAACATCATTTAAAGGAAGTTATTGAGATTTTCTATTTTGCAATCAACTTTTTCTGTAGTGCTCAAATTTCTATACCTGATTTTTTTCCAATGTAAAGTGTGTTATAAATGATCCGAAGGTGTGATAAAATAATTATAGGATAAAAGAAAGGAATCAAGCGTATTTGAAACAAACGTAAAACGATTATAAATTTCTTTATTTTTGTATTTTAGAATATTAGAAAATGCTATTTGCTCATATATATTTTAATGGCTTCTATTTCGATACGGGTTTCAGTCTTACTTATTTTAAATGTTAATTCTTGTTTTGATTGTTACTGGAATATATTACAAACTTTAACATTTTTTTAGATTTTATAGAGTACATTAATTATTTTATCGCATTACCACAAGTGGATTCATTTCTGCGTGTCTTGTTTTTTTTATTTTAAAGAATGGAAATGTTTTCACATTAATAATATGTTTTCCATTCGTTGGTAAATTATATATTCAATTGATCGGATCCAAAAATTCCGTTTGGGAAATATTTACACCGCATATACTTCGCCCTAATTTCAGAAAAAATAAGAAATTGATCCATGTCATCCTACTGAAGTGGAAATGGTGAATCTGCATTCTAGACAGTAGTAGAACATGCTACAGGATTGTTATCCAATCCTAATTTTATTTTACTAAAATATATCAATTGTTGCTCCTAGTTAATATGTCTCTTCCAAAGCTTAAACCTTTCCCCTGTACGATAGGTTTCTATAAAAGAAAACATAGAAATAGTTTGGAATCCACCCAGAGCAATTTGATTCCGAAAAGCATGCAGAGTGTAAAATATGTTTTGAAATATATTGATGGAAAAATATATCAAATGACAAGTAATAGGTTCGAACGCCAATGATATGAAGACCATAACAATTTAGAGAAATTATTTAAAAAAAGAAAGAAAAACAGGCCTTTAGATTTCATTAATACTCAGAAATAACTTCGAAGGAAGTAACATAAATACTTAAAAAGGCATAATATTAATTATTTATGTAATTAAAGCTGTTATTTTTTTTAAATAAAGAAAAAAGAAAAAATAGTATGTGGATGATGTGTGTTCTGACCAACATTAAAGATATTTTAAAAATAAGATAACATTCACCTATAGAGAGGTCTTTGGACCGAATACTTTTATATTACCTTTATCTGTGGTGACTCACTGTTTTCTTGTTCTATTTAAGATTCATTATTTTTTCTATGATCAAGTTAAGAATTGAATTGATTTATTTAAATTCATGCATTATATGGAGCACTATATAATTATTGTTCACTGTCATTTAATGAACAGATAGGGATGTGTAAATATGCATAGTTTGCAGTTAAATCTATTGATATGTTTTTGTAATTTTAGGAACTTTCGTGCAATTTACAATGCTTTATGACTAAAATTTCAATACCTTTTTCAATTTTCATAATCATTTAAATGAAATTTTTGCCTTTACAAATTTCTTAAATAATGCTTCTATTCTCTACATAAAAAAATTATAATCACGCCTAAAAAGTAGTATAAGTGGAACTTTTCGCTTACAAAAAATGAAAAAGAGGACTTCCCGGAGGTTTGTTTTTTTATTAAATAAAATATTTTGACGAAGTAGCTTCCGAGTTAAAAAAAAAGTATTTCTATTGATTCAGAAAATTATAAACGGAATTAAAAATATCTGATCGCCTATTCTGGACAAGTAAAAAATTCTCTTTTGATAAGCATTAAAAAGTAACATTAAGAAGTAACTTTGAGGTCATTTCAACATTTTAAAACTATTTAAGCAAATATTCTTTAGAATTTTGATATGAACATGTTTTCATTTATCTACTTAAAATAACTGTAGAATTCATTGACGCAAAACAAACAAAAAACTGATTTGAATACCACTCATTTAAGAAAATTAATACTGAAACTGTCAAGTGTTTCATACATACTACGTTCCTATCAAATTCTTGTTAAATTTTCTGATTATGGAGCAAGGTTAAAATCAAGTAGTTATTTGTCCTTTAAATAAATGATAACTCTAAATTTCAAATAGGAAGGGGAAGAAGATAAAAACATTAATAGCATATTTTTTTACGCGTGTTCTTTTTGGCACGTGTGTTACTTTAAAAAAAAATTTCTTTCCAAAATTAGAATGTAAATAGGTTTAAGAAATTAATTACTAAAATAAGAAAAATAGGATAAATTTTTAATAACGTCGTTTCAGTCTTTTGTGTTATAAAATGTAATAAGCTTATGCAAAACAGGACCTTTCCAAGTATGTATAATACAATGATCATCATATAAGTTCTGTTTTGTTATTGGTACAAAATATTTACTGGAAAAAAAATTCCATATTCCCACCATTTTAAGCTGAATCTCTATTTTTTTGGTCATGATAATAAATTATAATGATAAATATTATATATTTAAAGTCTATTAAATTTGATTTGTAAATTTATTCTTAAATTAGAAATATTTTTATTGAAACTATTCATATAGGAATTAAGGTATGAAATTAGGATCGTTCACAGCTTCAAGAAATACCTATTTTGAAATTGTATTCTGCTTGCCTAATCTATATAGTAAAGAAAAAAAATATTGATTTACGGCAAAACAATTTTCAGAATGTCCTTGGCATACCGCTGTGTTGTAAGTGTGCCTCTAATGACGATCAAATAGGTCCAGTGGCTGTCAAAATTTCAGCGGCTGTCAAAAGAAATGGCACCCTAGACCATAACTCCTGGTTGAAGTATGGAGTGCAATAGTGAAAGCGGGATCAGCACGCTGCCTTGGGCGTCTCCAGACACGCCTTCGATGATCGTAAGGACACAGTTGCAAGCGGGATTCATTTCTAACCACTATAGATCCCCAGTCCGCATGATTTGAATCTGCTAGAGTCAAGCACTACTGTAATCTGGATCGACAGTGTGCAGGCGTGAGGGGCTAGTGGAGTAGCGGTCGGTGCGAACGTAAATTTCGCCCTATCAGCCGTCTGTGAATGTTCATGTGGGACACTCGTGTACGGGTCACATGTCTAACAGCTGGTAACGATGAATCAGGCGCTGTGACAGCTGATCTGACAAGCAATCTGTCTTCTCGATCTGATGTGCCCCTAGGTCGACCGCTACCATCATGACGCTAAAATCGGCCACTGTCCACCCATTCTTGGCAGCATCTTCTAATGGCTGCATCTCTTCGACCCAAATGAAGAGCAATTTTCCCAACACGCCCCTTTTAGTTGAATGATTCGACCTCTTTCAAACTCTGACAGTTTCTCCTAATGAGCTCGAATCGTACGGTGAGGCATTTTTTCAGTCGTTGAAAGGTATCCTAAATCGCAATGCAACAGAAGTTTTGACCATCAGATTGAGAATCGCTTCTTATAGAGACCTGCTGAGTGCACAGTTCGATGCGCTGTAGCTCCCGCTATTCATTAATTGTACACCAAATTTTAATTATTTGCATGTTCGGTACAAATGCCTCTGAGTACAAAAATTCATTCAAATCGTGCTCCTCTTCTTTTTGTTGTTGTTGTTGTTCTTTTGTTATAGAGTGTAGTTTCGGAAGATAACAGCTGTTCGTGGCATGAATTAAACCAACCTGGTCTGATGAGGGTGAGTTGGGAGAATCAATTTCAATTGGTTTAACTTTAGGAACTTTCTTTCTTTGTCAGCAATGACCGCAGCCCCCTAATTTTCGGATTGTACTACGTATACGATAAGGAATGCATCTGAAGTGATAATCCAGAGGAGGTAATACCAGAGCCTCTGGAGGGAGTTTTGCACGCTGAAACTTAAATTCAAATCCTAAAAGAAATTCATTGCTAAAAGAAAATCTTTCCATTACCATCTCTACCCTAATCACACGAAAGATGCAAATCAATAAAAAGTCAGAATTCAAGTATATCAAATTTCCGCAATGTGGATAATTTCTGTAAAAGAAGTTCGTGTTTTGCAAAGCTTCTGTAATTCAACTGTTATTCGTCATCCAAAAAAGATGAAGTTTGAAAAGGGCGATATGCAGCTAATGTACAGTTGCCAACGACTGTAATAGGGTTATTATGGGGTCATTTAGATCTCCTGGTTTGCCCTGCCTGGGAACAGCTAAAAATGTCGCATAAGTAACGTCCATTCAGTCACCAGAGTAACGTCGTCAAAATTAGTGTTACAGCTTTAAACATTCGTCAAATGCAGGGAATCTTTCAATGAGTACAAGATTCTTACCGAGGCAGATGCCAGACCTCCATCGCATCTATTGTAGCAATAGTAGTCGCTCATTTGAGTTATTATTTCAATGCTTCTATTAATATAGAGTTTTCACTTAAATACACATCTTTATTATGCTCTCCCTTTTGATGACGAACGTATCTTACAGCGGTTAGGCATTTCCGATCCGATCGCCCATTATATTGGGATTCTGTTTGGTTTGACAATCTCTTTCATTTGGGGCCATCACTTTAGATACCCCCATTGGGTGAGTATATAAATTTTACTTTCTGAATAAATATTACCAAATAATGAGAAAATAAAGTTGCTACACTGGAAAGAATCATTTAATGATTTATCATTTGTTACTTATTATGAGTTAATTTTGTAATAATAACTTACAGTCCATTCATTTTTCTAAAAATCTTACTAATAATTCTAATTTAATTTATAACGAAAAATTTTTTATATGCGTGTTTCATTTTCACAAAATCATTAACTCTTTCACGAGATATATACGATAAAGAGATAGATTGTATATAGTACTGAAAAACTACCCTGTTACCGTATTGTTAAGCAGTTTGTATCGGGTGAGTGAATATTAACTTCACACTTTTCAGCTACTCGATAGCTTTTGGTGACGGACCTCGTCATTTTGAACCATGTTCAAATGACGAGGACACCTGAGCCGGCTCACCCTCTCCTAACTTCAACACCACACCAATGGTAGGATGTTTGCGCATCGATAGATTTAACGTGCATCATCCCCCCCACACACACACACAAACGGTGGGTCTTCAGTGGTACTAGTCTCGAACTCATGACACGCATGGCCACGAGTTCGTTACCTTGGCCAATAGGCTACCACGGAGACGTAATTTGTATCGGATCACGACTAAAGTAAGAGAACTTCCACAAAATAAAACTTATTTCTAAAGGAATATTAAAACTGTAGAATGTCACAACAATGTTTACTCTTAATCAATATTTTCTTAATGAAATATGAAAACTTAATGCGCAATTCAAAAAAGGTTATATTCAATATTCCTTCCTGTAATAATAACAAATATCTGAAAATTCGCTATCAAAATTTAGAAGATTATTACAGTATAATTCAAATTTCAAACAATACACTTAAGATATTTTTAAATAATTTTGAGACACTGTGACATATCCTGTGATACACTACAGCCAAACCACTTCAGATGGCGATTGTTTTGATGTTATTTCATTTCTTATCTATTAACGACAAAGCAAATAATATTTCCAGAAAAATACACAATTTTTTCTCCAACTTCAATGAACGATATCCAAAGAAGAAATAAATGAACTTACGATACATCATTTAATGGATCATAAGAAGAGCTATTGACATAAAGGCTATTGACATGCCGCAAATATTAAATGAATAGAGAGTTTGCACAGGTATTTGTTTTCTTTGAGAAGTTTTTCTTTTCTATTCTTTATGAAAGCTCTTTCGTGCCATGTAGGATAGTAGAAGGAAGAAACGGAATATAACAAAGTACTTTTCTTTGATAAGAAATTAATGTCATCTTGTGTAATTTTTTATATATTGGAATAGTCCCATTTTTAAGCACTCTTTCATTTACTCCCTCATGTAATGTATCCAATGTGTATCTGTAAATTTGAAATTTGTAATCTGATGTCAATGGTGGGCGCGTGGTTACGGTCGCGAACTCGTGGCTGGCGTTGGAGAGTCACGGTACCACTGAAGACACGCTGATATACGCTAAATCTGTCGAAGCTTCAAGTCCATTCCAAGCCCTCGTTAGAGTGGTGAAGACGTTCGTACAGTGGGACGCCAACTCAGATGTCGACCACGAGGTACAAAGTCCCTCACCAAAAGCCTTTGTGCGGTTTCAAAGTGTGCGACGGTTTTTAAAACCTAATTCAGTCCAATCTGAACTTTGAGAAGGATCAACTGAGTCAAAGTCACACTAAAAGACGCAAGAGGGATATTGGTGAAGGGTTTCCAAAATTTAAACCATGGTTAACTGATGAGGGCAGGATTTCCTGCAATTTTCACACTTCCCCCAGTTTCACTAATCGTGTTGTAGCATCCATTATTTAGTTCAGCACACCTTTACTGGAATCAAAACCTAAAGCATTGTACTGTAGACCACGAACAGTGGCGTAACGGAAAATAATTGCCCCCCTCACAAGGTCAGGTCTTGGCCCCAAGCCAATATATATTGTTACGATTTTGGTATTTAAAATGTGTTTATAATGTTAAATTATGTCAAAATTACTATTCTGCTTGAAAAATAGTGCAGGATTAATGTTTATTGCATGTAAACATGTGAATTAGATCAATTGCTATGGGACCTTGTAAATAACATGGGGCTCTTTGGGTATCTCGCCAAATTGGCGAGATATCGTTTAGTTGGCGACAGTTTTGGCAACTTATTTTGTCGCCAAATTTTTTGCCAAATGTCGCCAAATTTGGCGATATTTGACGACTTCCGGTTCCGAGCGGTTCTCCTATTTTCTGGAATGTTCTGCCACTTTCGTCGTGTCTATACAAGGCATACTGAAATGCAACATGAGTTGTTGTTATTCAGATTTCTTGAAGCTCAGACGCGCCGGCAGCCTCTGTTACTTTACGGGTGATTCCGTTGTGATATATGCCGAAGAGAGTACGAAAGCCTACGGCTTTGAATTTGATATATTCCCCGCTGGATCAGTACATTGCGTTGTGTTACTGTTGTGTTGTATTACTGTGACTTCGGCTGTTCTTATGCCTTTCTGAACATTGTATTCTTCATTGGGCTGATAATAAAGAACTGTTTTATCGCTGTCCTAATTAAAGTCTATTCAATCCCTGAACCCAACAGTGAAATTCGTTACAAATTGGTGTCAGAAGTGGGATTGAATAGCGAAGATAAATGAAATGGCTGACTTCGATATTGAATCGGTGTCTGGACTGCGTGTTATAGAATTGCGAGAACAGTTATCGAATCGGGGCTTGCCTACAACTGGTCTGAAAGAAGAGTTAGTGAAACGACTTAGAGACGCTATGGAGAGTGAACAAAGTATTAGAGAAGTGAGTGACGAGAGCTCGCCTGAAATAAGTGAACGAATTAAGGCGGTTGGCGAAAAAGAGCCAGCAAGAGAAGAAAGAAAAAGTGAATCTGAAATAAATTTGAACCAACTGTTGGCGGCTATGATGGATATGAACTCTAACGTAAAAGAAATGAAGACAGGTCAGAGAGAACAGGAAGGAAGATTATTAGAAGAAATGAAAAAAACCCAAGAGGAAATGAAAGCTAACATCGTAAGCGTGATTAACACCAAGATAGATGTTATTGCAGACAAAGTGGACAAAAATGAAGAAAGACTTGGCGAAATTGAAAAGAATATCGAGAAGAATGAGGAGAGATTTGGCGAAATAACACTAGAAATTGGGAAATTAAAAGAAGCAATGAAGGTTGATATATCTGATGAAAAATCAAATTTCGCCAAAGAAAATATTCGGGAACAAGAAATCAGCCAAGATCAACCCAATATCGCCAAGCCAAATATCAAGATCTACACATATGATGGAAAGACATCATGGCAGGTATACAAAACCCAGTTTTCAATTGTAGCCAATGGAAATGGTTGGGATCCTGTCACCAAAGCTCGCCAACAGGCTGCATCCTTGCGAGCGGAGGCTGCAGATGTCTTAAGAACAGTCCCGGAGGAAGAACAATTAAATTTTGAAGCGCTCACAGAGGCTGTAGAGCTACGTTTCGGCAAAAAATGTTTAAAGGACTTAAGTCGCCTGCAATTAAAATCACGCCAACAAAGACAGAGTGAGACTCTCCAAGATTTGGCGACAGATGTAGAACGGCTATCTCATCTCGCATTTGCCGATTGCCCAGCTGACGTACGAGACACTTTGGCTCTACAATACTTTATTGATGGCGTGAAAGATCCTGAAATTCAGAAGGCTCTCAGATTGGCAGAGTTAAAAGACTTGAAATCAGCTCTAGTGTACGGCCTGAAATACGAGGCTGCCCAACAAGCTTCAAGAAGGGACAGACATGCCGAAGGACATGTTCAGCGGAACTGTCAAGCTCGCTAAGATCAACGAGCTGGAAACGCACCTAGAACCAAAGCACAGGAAAACTAGAACATGGCGGTCTCGCGGGGCGAAGGTTGCCAGTTAATAAAAAGCCCCATTTTGAGGTTTTTCAAATTTCTTCAGAAAGTGGCGGCGGAAATGGATTCTTCATTGAAGCCCATGTAAATAAATTACCCTGCCGTATGATCATCGTCGATACAGGGGTCAATGTCACCATCATGCGGGAAGATATTGCTCAACAACTTAATGAGAAAATCATCTGGACGCCACTCTGCGTTACCATCCAGACAGTGACCGGTGACAAAATTCCAATTATTGGCTAAATGAACATCAAGATAACCTTCGGAAATAACGCATATAGTCATACTGTCTATGTGGCTAAAATTACGGACAATTTTATCCTCGGACTGGACTTTTTAGAGAAATACCATTTTATTTTGGACTTTAAAGATAGCTCTTTGCATTCTACGACGGAAGATGTAACCCTTTTTCGGAAAGGAGTAAGTGAAATCCAACCCTGTTATCGAATAATTGCTTCATCGGATTTCACCATACCGGCTAGGCAAGAACTAATATTAAAGGGATATACAGACCAAGAGAAAAATTTTCGACTTGGAATCCTTGAATTTCCTGATTTCGAGAATTTTCCAAAAGGGGTTTTAGTAGCTTCAACACTTGTAGACATTACAAAAGAAGTCATACCAGTAAGATGTGCCAACGTAAGTGATAAACCGAAAATTATTAGGAAAGGTAAGGTGTTAGCCACATGTACCCTAGTGACCTGTGTTGAGAGAAGTTCGTTCCAAACATCAAATGTGTCATCTGAAAATTTAACGGAGGATTTGCTAAAAACCACAGAATTAACTCAGAAACAGAGAAGCGCTGCAGAGAAAATGCTTCGTGAATTTAAGGAACTGGTTCCCAACTCATCCGAGGAGTTTGGAAGAACAAATTTATCAAAATACCGAATTGACACAGGTAATCATCCTCCGAAAACAACATCCTCGAAGATTACCATTTGCCAAAGTGGAAGAGGTAAAAGATCTTTTAAAGGATATGCAAGCAAAGGGCGTCATTGAACCTTCTACTAGTCCTTGGGCCTCTCCCATCATCTTGGTCCGAAAAAAAGACGGTTCAACGATATTCTGCGTGGACTATCGTCGTTTAAATGACATCACCAAGAAAGACAGTTACCCTCTTCCCCGAATAGATGACACCCTAGACACATTATCTGGAAATGTGAGGTTCTCTACTCTTGATTTCAAAAGTGGCAATTGGCAGGTAGAGACGGATCCCGTAGATCGTGAAAAGACCGTATTTACAACAAGCGGACAAGGTCTTTGGCAATTTAAAGTTATGCCTTTTGGTCTATGCAACGCACCTGCTACTTTTGAGCGCCTCATGGAGACAATAATCAAGTAGAAAAGTCTGCGTTCACTGTTTTAGTAGTAATTATAAAAATTATTTAAAAAGGACAATGGGCTATTTATAGCTGCAGTGGCGTAACGGAAAATAATAAGGCCCACCCCCTCGCAAAGTCAGGTTTTGGGCCCCAAGCCAGATCTTACAAAGGATTACAAAATCAAACATAATGTACCGATACACATCACCTGAAAATATTTAAACATTAAACTTATAACTGAATACAAAATCAACCTGAGTCTGAATAAACAAAGAAAATAACCTTTAACATTAGAGAGTATTTATGGTATTCTTTAAAATGGAAAATCTCTCTAACAACAGTCGAAAGATAACCTGGTAACTTAAATAAAAACAATACATTAAGAAAGACACGAAAACTGTAAAATGATTTTCGTTTTCAAATTCTTGCGAGAGAAAAAAATATCGCTTACCTTATTCTTTACGACTCCTTTTCTTTAGATAGAGTATCCTTATCAGCTGAAGTGTCCGAAATTATGTTTTTTACAGTGAATTAATTTTCATCTCCATGATTTGTTAATCAGGTGCTCTAGCATGACAAAAACAGCACTTGCACAAGATAATGCACTTGCAGATATTAGAAATTTATCCAATTTCGCACATTTACTATTTATATTATACTCCTTTTCCTTTCGAATTTTTTGTTTTTGTGAAACATTCAAAGTTTTTTTGAACTCCACTCATTATAGAGCCGCGTTTCTTCTTGATCAATTGACTAAATACCATTTTTTGAACCAGAATATTAAATTCCGATTAAAAAAATACAGTTCTAATTATGAAAGCGAGATGGAAATGTTTTTATCGTTAAGGAACACATCCTAAATTTAAGTGCATTGAATATAAAAATAGAGATGCCTGTTCAATATGAAAGCAATTTTGTGAAACGTTTCTCATGATGCTTTATTTGATTGAATACTCATAAATATGACCAAATTATTATTTAAATGCTCTCTATGATTTTCCAAGCATCGTAATACCATTTCGTGTGAAAAAAGCATAACAGATGTACGTTATTTACGACTTCGCTAAAAGAAAATGAAATACATGAGGGGGAACTAAAGTTTCCAATAAGTTACTCTGCAACTTTAGTAGAAAGTAAATCATTCTCTCTCTACTGCTAATATAAAATATACTCTAATAATAGTGATAATTTTATCTTCCTAGCATTATATCCCCGATTCTCCATCTGACTTTTATTTTATCGGTTAATAATTTGGGTTTGAAAAAAAAACACTACTAAAGAGAAGTATCTCTTGTCGCTGGGATTACAGTACATCAAACAAAATGTTTTTGGATTTGGTTATTGGATCAAAGATATATTATCAGCGCATAAAAATTTTGATTTTGAATGACGTTAGATCGCCTATTGGAAAATCGCTTAAAAGTTAGATTATAAAAAATCGAAAGCGAATTTTGAGAAAATCTACATGAAAGGCGTCAATCAGGCTTCGGGCCCCCTAGAACCCTTGCCCCCCGGCAGTGCGGGGGTTGCGGGGGTATACGTTACGCCACTGGCCACGAAGATAATACTTATAACGACTCAACTACTAAAGCCTAGAGTATAATGGTTTATACTATAGAAATGATTTAATGATGTCACTTTCCAATATCACTTAAAAGTTGGGCATCTCTCTCTGAGTGCATAATCCTTCAAATTTACAAAAATGTTACATTGGGATATAAATATGTATACAGTCGTACCCCGATTTATCAAATCCCTATTTAATAAATTTTTCTGTTTCCCCAATTAAAATGAAAGCAAAAACACCTATTTAATGAATAATTAACCCCAAAACCAAATACTTCAATAGCTGGGAAATTTCTTGTCTTAGTTCGTATTAGTGAAAACTGGATATTTTTATAAATGACATATTTTTTTTATCCGGAACAGAAAAATGCTTTTTTTGTTAGCAGCAAATTTCTATGGAAAAAGGTGCAACAAATTATTAGATTTTACAAGTGCACATGAGTCATGAGTGTAACAATAAATTTAGTTTTGTGTGTGAAGAAGACATAAAATTCCTTTCTAATCTCATCTCACTCCACAATGCTGGAGATAACTTAACGATTATATTACTTTCGATGACGGACTGCCCATCTGTGCAACTGAAGTGGAGAAAATTGTTGATTTGTCGGAGGAAATAAATCCAAATTCTGATGCCGAAATTGATAATGAAACACCTACCAAAACTGTTACATTTTTAATGCTTCAACTGTGTTTGGACATGGTGAAAACATACTTTAAGCAGTAGGATGTATATGACGCAATATTTTATTCTCTGGATAAAGTCGACAAAGAACTTTTTCGTGTCAAGAATCAAAAAGATTGTCAAACATTTATTAGTCAGTATTTTAAACATTCCAATTAGCCTGAAGCGTAATAAGCCGCAAATAGTATTTTTAGCTGCTGTATAAAAGGTCTGTAATTTCTAACGATCGATATTTTTTGTGTAGTTGCTTATTATAGAATTTCCGAGAGAAAAGGGGGAAAAAATTGTGTTTGGTTTTGACCCAATGTAACGAATAACCCCCTGTTCGATCCCGATGAATTCGTTGAATCGGGTTTGTTAGCTAAATTCGTTATATATCGATGTATGTGTGCGTGTATGCGCTCTTCTTGTTCAAACAATTTACTGATCTTTCGATAACCGCAATTTGAATTAATTTAGATACAATGAAAATTGGGAAAAAAAGGTCTCATATACATCAGTCTAATATATCTAAAAAAACATATTTACAAAACAAAAACAACATGAGAAAATTAAATAGATCATTAAAAATATTAAAATCCATAGCCATCCTTTGACAAAAAAAAACGATTGTCTTAATCAACTTAAAAAAATATTAAAATAATCCAGAATATATTATTAACATTATGTTATACTTTCCAGGATATATTATTGTAAGTTTGAAAGATATGCTAGAATTTTAATAAAATGAAGTCTCTCTCAGTTATCAAGAATTATGACATTTTCTAATATTTTAGTGCCGTTAACAGTGAGACTTTTTAAAACTCTAAATGTTTCCCGATGATTTCTTCTCGTAATGGAGAAGTTAAAAAAATTATTGTGAATTTGACAAGATTATTTTCTATTTTATAGAATGTGGGATAATTCCTTTTGAATATTCACAGAAAAAACAATCTATGAATTTTAATAGCTCTCAATATTTCCCACAGCAATTTTAGTATTGCTTTTAATCATAAAAATCTAGTTTTGAAATTTGAAATTTAAATTGTCTGCTCAAGTGACTTAGCTGAATCGAATAAAAAATGAATTATTCAAAATTTGTAGTTGATAGTTTGATATATTCCATTTAAAATAAGAAAATTATAAACCTTAAGTTTTGCTGGAAATTGATTCCCAAAAATATTTTAAATATTTCTGCAATTTAGTATCCATAGAATTTTAATTCAGTTAAAAATTTAGACTCTATATTCAGTTTTTTTTGTTTTTTTTTGCTGCATCTCACGCTTATGTTGATTTTTTAATTACAATGAATTTAAACATACAAATAGCATTATGATTCGTAGTATTTCTAATTGACCAAAAATATACATTACAACATATATTAAACTTCTTATTTCTTATCACTTTTATCATCATTTTGGATTAAAATTTTCAGAATATGAGCTAAGAGCTTGACTCACACTTAAAATGATAATTTATGCACTTAAATGGGTGCCAATTAATGTAAAAATCTGTCGTGTAAATTAGAATATTTGCTCAATTTTTTCGATTACATGATTTCTCTGAAAAAAGAAAAAAATATTCACATAACTAAGAATATCTCATCATTCACTTGGACAATATGTATTTCTATGCATCGAGTAACAACAGGTACAGAAAATGCATAATATTACTGAAATACAAATTATGTGAATTCATCAAGCAAATAAGTACATATTTAATTTTCTACGTTGCTTATTTTCAAAATGTTCTCAAACAACCAATAGTAAAATGCTAAATCCTAAAGAATCTCACAATTTGTACATAAATCATGAAATTTATCTGTAATGACAATTTACCTCAGCTTTCTTGCAACAATTATTTGCCCATCGTAGTAAAAGAATCTTACAAGAGGACCTCCTAGTTTCAATCCTTTACTGAGTTCAACTTCCTTGCTGCTAGTCCCTTTTGCCAGGTGATATGAAACGCTTTCTTGAGAAAAGTTTAGAGTGAAGGTTACCTATACTGCAGTCAGTTGGATTGACCTCTAGTCAGGCTCTTTCTAGAGTTGATATAAATGTTCAAAGTTTAGGTTGTCACGGGTTTTGACCTCATAGAAAAGATAAGGACCTTTCTTTGTTGTTATGGTCGAACATTGACCATCACTCAAATAAATATGTAAACAGTTGAAAGAGAACTTAAGTATTGGGTAGTAATTTATCAGTACAGGGGGATATGTCAATCTTTTGGGGGAGATTCATCTTGAATTCATACTGTAACAATAATATTATTTCGAAATATTTGAATGTCGTTATGTTTTGCATTGTTTACTGGAATATGCATGTTAAAAACAATTCTAAACACGAAAACGTGACAATTCTAGATTTGAATTTAAGAAAACTGTCAGAGGATTAACATTTTATTTTAATTTTTCCTTCGCATTGTTCCTTTGTTGTGATAATTGTTATGTTAAGCAATGGATGTCAAGTCAACTGTTAATACACACCGCTATTTTAACAGCGGTGTTGTGCAAGTCTATGTGAGCATTTTCATGTGCATAGTGATAAAGGCGTATCACCTCGAAATAGTTACAGATTTATCTAGTGACGCTTTCATTACACGATTTTTTAGTAGACGAGGAAAATCGGAGCGTATATTTTTAGATAATGCTACCAATTTTGTTG
Source organism: Trichonephila clavata (assembly GCA_019973975.1). Taxonomy (NCBI): domain Eukaryota; kingdom Metazoa; phylum Arthropoda; class Arachnida; order Araneae; family Nephilidae; genus Trichonephila; species Trichonephila clavata. The sequence goes on from BMAO01007111.1 coordinate 147,090, forward strand.
GCACACAATTAGAGCTAAAAAGACTTAGAAAAATTAGGAGTAATTGCGACAGTAATTTGAGTAATTTTTTGTAAGAAGAACGTATTGAGTTGAGTTTTATTCTACCAAGAGCACCAAATTACGGAGGCCTGTGGGAAGCCGGAGTGAAAGCCGTCAAATATCACCTCAGACTTGGGATGGTAAATTTTAGATTTACAAGGAAAATTTAAGGTATAGAAGTACCTACACTCCAAATGTATTTTTTAAACATTTTAAGATTTTTTATTTCGTCTCAAATGGTGTATGTCCTTTTCATTTTTTGAGAAAATAGATTTTTTTGGTTAAAAAAAGTTACATTTCTTTCATGAGCTTTATCGAAATGCTTTGTATACGATGGACCAATTTTTATATAAGAATTCATTCATGTAATGAGTTATTGTAAAATATTATCTTCTATGGATCTTCTACTAAATGCGTTTGAAGTAAATTGTTAGTACAAAGGAATGTTTTTGTTTCTTTGTACTCAACATATCACTTGCGTGCAGACAATGATTACGATGAATGTAAAGAGCATCGATAACTCTATATCAAAAGATGAGCACTGTTTTCTTGGTTCATAAATGTTATCTCTAGTATTTGCGGATCTTTTTGAATAAACACTCCTGTTACGAAATAAATTGGGTTAAGGAAACTTCTAGGATTCATTACCTTGCTTTTCTTCGTGACAAAAGTAATTGCTGTAATATACTACTCAAAACAAATACACACTCCATTAGATAAGCCTGTGTTTCTTACAATATGGACATTTATATGGCTCTATACTAAATAAATTGGTATAGAGATAGGATTATTTCTTTTCAAGTCTTGAATTACATTGAAAATGTTCTAAGAATTAATTATAAATTTCCAATTTATATTTAAAAAATAGTATTTATTTTACTGTATAAGAATTCATTTTATTGGAGCATCAATTCTTTTTAAAAATTTAAAATAGCAATGAATTCAGAATTTGTTTTGAATAATACATCATTATGAAGTAAAACAATACTCAACTTTTCATTTAATCCGGAACAAAGGATTTTCTTTTAAAAGAATGTAACTATGTTCTTGTTCACAATGTTTTCGTGAGTAAAGCAATGATTCTGACTTTTTTGACACAACTATTTTTGGCTTTGGTATGGCAAATTATTACATCCAGAAATTTCAAGTGGCCCCGGTATATTTGGTGTGAATGAGTATTTATTAATATCACACCATAAAGCAACACTTGAGTAATTAGCGACGGGCCTCGTAATTTTGAACCTAATTCAAGCGACGAGAAGGAGATCTTATCTTATTTTGGTAAAAGAAAGTTCACGAAAACGGTACCAAATTTTAGTTCAATGAAAAAAACTGATTTAAGTATAAAGTGTGAATATTGCTAGAAACACATTAAAATCGAACAAACTATAAGTCTTCTAATGCCTTACATTGAAGTTATGTTGGTTGTTGCTTATTACGCGGTATATCATTATGAGATACGCTATTGATTGATACGTTACATATTGATTCAAGTGGAAAGGTGTTATTTTACACTTTTCTATTAATTTTCCTTTTTCGATGACACTTCACTTATTTTCTGAAGATGTAGCGGTTTCTCTCACTCGTTTCCCTTAACCAACTTCTGGGTCTACTTTATAACGTCTCTTCATGTATAAGATAATTGTCCCTTTTGTGAAACGTTCCATCTTTATATTATTTTCTGCATTTTATATGAATTTCCCTTAAATAAGGTCCAAACACCTTGAGTTTTGATCGTATCCAATACCAACATAATTGTAATACAGACGTTTTCTCTGAAGGAATTTATGAAAGTCTGTTTTGATGACCTGGGCTGCTGCTTTGGGGCTGGATAATCCATCTATGAGTCTTGAGACCCCTGCTTTGTAAGCAAAAAGAGATCTCCCACTTAGAGCTGTAATACGGGAGGAGAGAGAAATTGTCCCCAGTTGAAATAATGCTTTTTTAAATACATCCCTTGACTCTTTGTGTTAAGAAAATAACAAAATATAGACCAAAAGAGAGAAAGAGCCAATTAGAATAAAAATCGTGAGATCTTCCACGATCTTAAACAGCCTATCTATATAATAGATCTAATAGAATTTATAGCCTACCTCTAATTTTCTCTTTATATTATGAAAACATATAGTTTATAGTTTTTATATTATAAAGAGAAAATTAGAGCATAGAAAAAAAATATTGAAATGTATCAATATTGTTTTAATAAGGACAAATATCAAAACAGCATTAAAAATAACCTTGGAATCGTCAATTTTTAAGAAAATTCAAATGCATTTTACAGAATCCAAATGAATTATCTATAAGCACAAAAAGCTATCTTTTTTAATTATTGGTATATACTTTAAAGAATAGATATAAAATTAAGTTTTTATAAAAATATCCGTAAGCAATAAATTCTAAATCTCGAATTAAATAGTATTCTGATAAACTGTAAAAATGTTAATAGTACACGTTTGTGTAGTAAAAGGTAAGTAGAGATAGATATACAAGTATATACATATGGGACAAAAAAGATATTGTTACTTCCCATTTTAAATTTGAATCCGTCACGTAGTAGACGCTAGACATCGCAACACATGTGTTCAATTAAAAAAATAGCTTCAGGATTTGGATTTCAATTTTCTAATTGTTTCCGACCGAAATTAGATATATTTTCCAATATGCCTTGTGAAGGTCAGTGCTGAAATTTAAATAATATGCATACAACCGATATATCCCAGATTTTATCAAGGTACATGGCAATGTGTTATTTCTGGGAAGGAGGGTCCTATTTCACTATAAACAAGCCTTAAAAGCATAGTTAAATTTACAGCGAATGATTTTGAAAGTGGTTTATGGCATGCGTGGGCATTTTTCGTTTCGATTTATTGAAAAGTTTACATTTGAGCACAAACCAAGATTCTTTTTAATAGAACAAAAAAAACTTAAGGTAATTGTTCAAATTATACAATCTACAAGTTTTAATTTCCTGGTCATCTAAAAAAAGTGGTGTAAAATAGAGATAATTCTCATTTTTTTAAAAATAAAATAAATCTATTTATTTTTTAACTACGCAAACACATTCGTGTATATAGATTATTAAATAATTTATTTTGTAGAAATAATTGAAAAAGATTTCCAATGTTTTATTCCTCTGTCTTTAAAATAAATCATATGGTTGTAATATGTCGTGTGTGTCTTTGTTAAAACTGTATGATATCTATTTGATTATACAATTGATATATTGATGAAGAATCTCAAAGAAAAAAAGTATTGGGTTGTTCGGAAAATAATTTTATTTTCTGTGTGAAAAGGAAAGACAATTTTCATATAGTGAATAAATATATTATTAAATTATATATTGTCCATTCTGGTCCAATAGCGTTTGCCATCTTTCTGGCAGTTGCATGATTCCATGTTCATAAAATACTTGTCCTTTGCTGGCAAAAATCTGATCCAGGAGATTTCTGACTTCCTCATTTGAATTAAAGGTTTAACCGTCTAAAAAATTTTGTAGAGGCCAGAGCAAATAACAACTAGGAGGTTCCAGACATAGAGAATATGGTGGGTGCGGTAGTATATCCCATTCAAGCTGGAAAAGCTTTTGGCGAGTTACCAAATTTTTTTGATGTCTCGCATTTTCTTGGTGGAATACACACTACACCTTTTCTCTTGATCAATTCTGACCTTTTCTGTTGAAGTGAATCCTTCAATTTGTTCAGCGGATGACAGTAATCGTTGTGTTGTCCGGTAAAAGCTAAAAAAACCGATTCCTTTGAAATCCCGCCTAACAGAAAGCATCATTTTTTTATGAATATAGGCTTTCGAAATGCTTTGAGTCGGTTCATTTTTTTTACTCCATGATCTCTTGCCTTTGACATTGTTATAGACAACCCATTTTTCTTCCTCAGTGATGATGCGCTTCAAAAAAGTATTCTTTTCTTGGCGTTTGAAAACCAAATAACAAGCGTTAATACGAGGACACAAATTTCTTTCCGTGAGAAGATGAGAAACCCACAAGTCGAGATTTGAGGTTAAACCTGGGTCTTTCAAGTGGTCATGAACAGTTGAATTCAATAAATTTAACCTTTCAGTGATCCCACGAATTATTATTCACTAGTTTGCATCAATTAATGTCTTTGTTGTCTTTATCAGCTTCAACTGGCCTTCCAGAACGTGGCGCATCTTCGACATCAAAATTGCCGGATTGAAATTTTACAAACCAGTTTCGGCACTGTGGCTTAGTGACAATACAACTTCTCCATACACATCGACTAATTTTTTCTTGCTTGAACAGCATTTTTACCTTTTCGGTTGCAAAATTAAAATATGTTGAAAATGCTGTTTTTCACTCTCCATATTTGAAAAGGCACCAACCAAATACATTTGTGAAGGACTTTTTCACAAGCAAGTCTTGCTATATCAGCTCTCAAAACATAATAATTATGTGGTTTAAATGTGAAGTTGGATGTAAAAAAATACAATTAAAGCGTCTCTCGGGGGGGGGGGACGAAATTACTTTCCGAACAACCCAATAGCTAGCACAAAAAAGGTATTTTTAGTTACAATTTGAAGGTTTTGAAAAAAGATTACATGAAAAATTATGTGTAAACCTTACAATTCTCAACACAAATTCTTAAGGATTTTTAAAGCCTTGTGACGTTTGATTCAATAATGGTAGCGTGTTTGAAATATAATAATTTAGTTTAATTAAGTCACAGCTATTATTTACATTAATATACAAGTTTTCACTATGAGATGATTTTAGAGTCCAAAATAATTTTGTGAGGGAGGGATCTTGTTGATGTCTGTTCCATGCGAAGTTTCGCTGTTCACTCCCTTCTCTCATGGCCCTCTTGTGTTCCCCCTGCAGTTCACCGACCTCGACCCTTTTCACACCCCACATCCGGTGGTGGCGAAATGCTTCCCTTCGGGTCAAAGGTTGCAGGGGCTAATTAAGACACGTCCGTCGCAGTATATTAGCGACTGCAGGTGTTTTTGCACGTGTGGTCATCATTCTTCTAAAACTGACCCGGCCGTGGGAAGCAAGTCCCAGATGTCTCAAAGAGGGACGCACATACGTCACAGCTCTTCCTCCCCTCTTTCAGACTTTTCGTAAAGAAAAGTTCAGGGTCGATGATGGTTACCGAGGTGACTGACCTTTTTAGTTGAACACAAAGGGAAAATATTCCTTTGAATAAGTACAGCCATATTTCTGAGTTGTAATTAAATCTAATAAACTTACAATTAAATTCGAAATGCATACCGCGAGTGAGTGTTCTTGCAAGGGAACTTACACAAATGCTAATCACGAAAGAATAATCATTACCAATATAAGAAGTGTTCATATCATTAAAATTTTAAACACTCATACACAGTACTTATAAAAATAATAAAAAACATGTTGCTATAATATGCTTAAGGTGCCATCTTACACATAAAACATTCTTCCCAATATTATCATTAACGGGTAATACTAATGAATAATAAGACCGATCCATAATAAACCCAAGGTAGAACACATATTAAGCAATTCAATATTATTACATTCCATGTGTGGATCCTTTTAACATACATATCCATTCAAAATTAATTTCAGTATTAGTAAGAACATTATTTTCCTACAATTACTAATCATTAGCAAATACACATGATTGACACCATTTATTAACTATTTACAATTAACAATATTCCACAACTAATAATCACGACAAACAAACATGACTATATATTCCTAATCATCGAGCGCTGATCTGCTGAGACTATCTGCATTTTTATGACTTTTACCCGATCGATGTACAATTCTAAAATTATAGGGTTGCAATGCCAAAGCCCATCGCATTAATCTAGGGTTAGAACTAACGTTTTTAGTTAACCATACTAAAGGGTTGTGGTCGGTCATAACTAAAAATGAATTTCCATCTAAATAATAATGTAACCTTTTAATTGCGAACACAATACTAGCACTTTCCTTCTCGGTCATATAATAACGTTTCTCAACATCTGAAAATTTTTTACTCATGTAAAGGATTGGATGCTCCTCCTCTTGCTCATTTAATTGAGTTAAAACTACCCCCATGCAATAATCAGAGGCATCTGTTTGAACGATAATTTCCCGTTCAAAATTTGGCGAGTATTCGTCTATCAGTTAGCTTCTTTTTTAAATCTCGGAATGCATTTTCACAGTCGGTTGTCCAATTAACCTCCCCGCGTCTTGCCTTCCCCTTCAGGTCATCTGTCAAATGCGCAGTAATTACCGAGAACTGATTTATATATCTACTGTAGTACCCCGCTAAACCAAGGAACGCTCGTATATGTGTTTTTGTACGAGGGGTAGGGAACTCAAGAACAGACTGAACTTTGACCTCGGAAGGAGTGCGGAACCCCTGACCCACCACATGACCTAAGAATTTGACATTCTGTTGTGCAAACTTACATTTCGAGGGTTTTATTGTTAATTGGGATCTCCTGATTCTTTGTAGGACTATTTCCACATGTTTAAGGTGACTCCCACGTATCCGAAAAGATAGCGATATCGTCTAGATAAGGGACAACGAAATGCTCTAGACCGTTTAGTAATCTTGCCATGAGTTTAATAAAAAAATATGGGGCATTCTTTAATCCGAAACTCATTCTTAGGGGTCTGTAAGTACCAAAACTAGTACAAAAAGCTGCGTATCGTTGTGCAGTTTTACTCAGAGGAATTTGCCAATATCCTTTAGATAAATCTAAAATGGTAATAAATTTAGCGGAGGAGACCTGTTCTACGCGTTCTTCGATGTTGGGTAGAGGAAAGTACTCCGTTCTAATAATTCCGTTTAATTTCCGATAATCGACACAATGTCGAGGATCCTTGCCAGGTACCTCAACTAAAATCATAGGGGACATATAATCCGATTCTCCTACCTCAATGATTCCTAATTTTAACATTCGATTAATTCCGTTTTTTTAAAATTTCATTTTGTCGAAGCGACATTCGGTACGGCTTCGTTCTAATTGGCTTACCATTAACCAACTGGATCTCGTGTACAACCAGATTAGTTAAACCGGGATCATTTGAGAAACATTTAGAATGTTTATTTAGTAATTCGCGCAGCTTGTGTGTCTTGAATACATTTGCTTAATTTGCTAGCCTGGATGACATCCTCGAAATCATAAATGATGGAATTATTTTCTAAGTATGGGATTTCTAAATCCTGGTCTGCAAGAGATTGGTGTGCTTCATCGATAATTATTAAGTTAACATGTTCCGGCCTTTTGTAATACGGTTTTAGCCTATTTATATGATATATTTGAGAGGTTTCTCGTCTGCCGGGAATTTCTACCAAATAGTTCGTTTCGAAAATTTTATTTAAAACCGTCCCAGGACCAATCCACTGTACTGCTAATTTATTCGTTCGAGATGTAGCCAAAACAAGTACTAAATCTCCATCCTTAAATTCGCGTTTTACTGCATTCTTATCATACCAAGTTTTCCTCTTAATTTGCATCTCTTCCATCTTATCTATAGCTACCTCCTAATACCTTTTTAATCTATTAATTAACTTAAACACATATTCAGTGACGAGATCATTTTCTTCTTCCGGTTCTATCCAATGTTCCATTACTAATGTTTCTGGAGTCCGTAAATTTTTCCCATACACCAACCCTGTACTCTCGTGAGTTACAGTTCGCAACGCTAAAAGAATAGACGGAAGATGTTTGTCCCATTCGGAGCCTGCCTCTAAACATAAGACTCGCAAGAGTCGTTTCAATATTCGATGAAATCGCTCAATAGGGTTACTCTGAGGATGATACACAGAACTATGCCGGACAAGTATTCCGAATCTTTCAAAAAACTCGGTAGTCAGAGCACTAGTAAATGAAGTACTCTGGTCACATTGTATTTCCAGTGGAAAACCCATACGACTAAAGATATTTAACAGAGCATCTGTAACACTAACCGAACTGATATCAGCCACCGGGATAGCTTCAGGGAATTTTCATGACATGCATATGACCGTGATAAGATATCGATTCCCATTAGATGTGATTGGAAGAGGCCCACATGCATCAATATTTAACTTAGTAAAAACCTCCTGAATAACCGGGACCAATTTTAGTGGAGCTTTCTTTTGCTCATTTGGCGTCCCAGCCCTTTGACACTGATCGCAAGTTTTTATGTACGCTTCTATATCCTTATAACAATTCGGCCAATAAAAATATCGGTTTAACTTGTCTTTAGTTTTCGTAACCCCCAGATGTGCAGAGATTCCTTCATGACACAACAATTTAATTTGCTCACGGAACCTTTCTGGCACTACTATTAATTTAGCCACATTATCTAACTTAGCCTCGCGTTTTTTGACGAGTAACCCGTTTTCTAGAGAATAAGCCTTATTTGTTGCCTGCACCTGACTGACTGCCTGTTCGTACAATGATTTAATATCCTCGCTATTTTTTTGAGCTTCAATTAACTCATCTCGAGTAACTTTTAGCAGCTCTAACTCCGGAACATATTCCTGCAGTTCAGGGATTAAAATTTGATCCTCTGCCTCCGGAGAAACAATTATAGCCTCATCTTCCCATTTCCTATCGCTACAGCTATTTAACTCTATTTCTTTTCTAGCCGCTATGGTTTGAGACCTTGTCTGAACAGCATTGACTACCTCAACTGAAAGAAAATCATAGCCTAAATTTTCTTTTATTAGTTCGGCCGTTTTGTTTCCGAGCAAATACCGACCATGTTGATTTAAATGATTACCACAAACTGTTGCTTTAGTTTGCACCGTTCCGAAGTTTCCGGAAATTTCCACGACCGCCAAGGGTAAGCAAACCAATTCTGAGCTTAACGGTTCTTTTACCCAGACCTTTTCACCGGAGAAGGAAGAAGAATTAATGTATTTAGCACACCAAATCTATTGTAGCTCCCGTATCCCTAAGTATATCTATTTCTTGACCATTCACAGAGGCCTTTGTTATATATGAATTAAGAAAATAATCCGAGTTCCCATTTCCTTCAATATTATTGAAAGACTCCGTTGCTTTATTCCTATTTAATTTCGGGCATGCCGCCTTTATATGTCCGGGCAGGTTGCAATGGAAACATTTTTGTATCACGCGTCTTTCGAAAACTCTCCCCCTATCGCCCTCAGGAAGAGAAACCACTGGTTTAGGGGGAATTTCCCCGAACCTAGTCTTCTTCTCCTTAAACACGGAAGTTATCAAATTTCTCTTGTTCCTGCTGAATTTATCCGCGGTTTTTGAATTTATTTTCCTGACATCCTCGTAGTTGTGAAAGAGTTCTGCTATTTGAGTAGATGATTTGAGGTTCGCCCAATCATCTAAGAAATGTTCTCTCATACTAGCATACGCGCGTTTTTTTAGTTGGTCGACAACCATTAAATCTTTAAGGTCCTCAAACGACTCGATCTCTAGGCCGCTTAGCCACTCCTCTAAATAGTTAGTCATTTCAAAGGTGAAGTCTTTCTAGGTACTATCCGATTTCTTTTGGTGTTGAACAAATCTCTGGCGAAAGACTTCCGGACTTAACTTAAATCGTTTAAGTAATAGTTTTTTAATATAGTCATAATTTTCTGCTTGTTCCTCCGGTTTGCGAGCAATGAACTGCACGATATCCAAAGGTAACAAACCTAATGAATGCCCTACCAGTCTGTTTTTTCAATTAAAGCCCTTTTAGCCTGACGTTCAAAAATCACCAAATACAAACTAATATCTGACTGATTTGGATTAAAATCTGGGATTAATTTTCTTAAGGGGTCTTAGGGGTGTTAACAATTTTTTTTTTCGAATTTTCGAAAAAAATATATCTTGTTCTTCATTTTTTTCTGAACATTTTGATACTAACCACGTGACAATACTCTAAAAACTTCGAAAGTTATTCAAAAAATTGCAAACAGCAATTTAGTCATAACAACTTTTAAATGGACACATGCCACGCCCATTTATTTTTAAATTTAGGCATACCTTTCATTTTTCTGTTTTTAATAAGCCTCATGAAATATTTTAAGCGCTTGAGTTGATCAGAAGGAAGCCTGCAACTCAACACATTCATTCTGCCGTGTTTTGATTCTGTTGTGTTTACTTTAGTACACGTTTTTTTAAAACGCTTATCTAAATCGAAGATATGTGTTGTTTTATTCTGAAAAAATCGTTGGTCAATCGCCCCAACAAAAGATGTAGAGGAAATAAATATTTAAAGGTAAGGGACTCACATGTTACAGATATGAAAGATACGAGGAAGTGTGCAGAATTGAAAAGTACAAGTAAGTGTGCCGAAATGAAAAATGCTTCTAGTAAAAAACTTTCAGGAATTCAGACTTCGTTAAAGTCAAATCTTGTTAAGGTAAGTGAAAACTTCAAAGAATATCGTATTTTTATTTTATTTCAACCTTTAGCTCTATTTTGTCAGTATCATGCTGTTTAAAATGTCATAAACCATTAACAATTAATGAAAAATCCACTTGTGGTTTATGTTCGAATTTTGAAATACATTGTAAAAACTGTGGGAGTATTTGTGCTTTTTCAAGCTGTGAAAATATTGGGAATAAAAATAATGCTCCAGAAATTAACAGAAGATCTATTTTAGCAATGAGATGCATAGGTCAAGGTTTAGAGTCATTAAAAACCTTTTGTTCTGTAATGAGTCTTCCTAATCCTGTTGAACAAAAATCATATGATGTTATTAATAATAAACTTTCACTTGTTATGAAGGAAGTCGCCGAAGAAAGCATGAACAGGGCAGCTGTCGAAGAAAATTCTTCGTTACCTGATAACATTTTAACGGTAAGTGGTGATGGGACCTGGAAGACGAGAGGACATTCATCGTTGATTGGAGTATGTACTCTAATGGGGCCGAAACAGGTAAGGTTTTGGATAGGGAAGTGTCCTCATTTTGCAAATGAAGCGACAGTTATAAAGGGGTAAAGTTTGGTATCAAGTACAATAAATGGAAAGAGCGCATAAGATTTCACGTAGAAAAAATTATTCTGGCTCTGCTGGTAAGATGGAGGTTGACGGGATGTTGAGGATTTTTAATCGATCAGAAAAGCTTCACAACCTGAAATATTCGAACTACATAGGAGATGGCGACACAAAAACATTCAATGCCCTTTCTGAAAACAATCCATACGGCGATGCCATCTTATTCAGAAAATAGAATGTGTGGCCATGTGCAAAAGAGAATGGGTACAAGCTTAGGAAGCTTAAATTATTATATGGTAAGAAGAAATTATCTGATGGTAAAACTATAGGCGGTAAAGGTAGGTTAACTGATAGTTTTATTGATAAGCTTGCGCATTACTATGGTAATGCTATTCGATGCAATTCTACTAGTGTAAAGGAAATGCGGAAAGCCATTTGGGCTGTTTGGGGTCATTCTTGCAGCACCGATGATGAACCGATGCACTGATTTTGTCCTACAAATCCAAATACATATTGTAAGTATAATGCCGCAATTAATAATAATTTACAAAATTATAAACACAAACCCTCAGTTGCGAAAGCTGTTCGAGATGTAATTAAGCCTGTATTTGCAGACTTATCTCATCTGGCACTCCTGAAGAATGCTTAGGAGGTAAGACGCAGAATCCTAATGAAAGTTTAAATTCATTAATCTGGAAGTTTTGTTCGAAGACGATTGATTCTAGCCTTCAGATTGCAGAGATTGCTGCAAATCTAGCAACCAGCATTTTTAATGATGGAAATCAAATACTTATTACTATTTTAGAGAAATTTGGCTTAAAAATTAACAAAAATGTTTGTGTGTCCCTGGCTGAACGTGACAATCGTTGAATCTTTACGTCAAGAAAGAGGAGCTCAACGTCATCGTTTGAAGCTTGCAGAGATAAAAAAATTTAAAAAAGTACAGAAATTGAGCTGTTTGAGCAACAGGAAGGCATATCCTATGATCCTGGAGCATTTTAGCATGTAAGTTTTAAAATTTATTTTCTCAAATTCAATTTAAAACTTTAAAGCCTTTTTTCTCAGTTTGTGTTTTTTTCACTTACGCGCATTGCGTTTCAAAAACTATCATACTTTGATGCATAAAACTTTACAGAATTATAAACTCTATCATAATCTTTAAATCCTAGCTATTTATAGTATTACATATTTGTAATTTTTTGAAAAATTTCAAAAAAATATAATTTTTAAAAAAAATTTTAAAAGTTTAATTTTTTATTTTTAAAAAATATTATTTTTTATTCTTTTTATATCTAATCGCTACCATCTAATAAGGATATATTTGACTTTATAAATCAACTTATTGCTAGTAATTAGAATTATTATTTCAGAAAATATCATGCGCGTCGTAAAACTTACTATTTGTTTCTTACAAAAATTTTTCTTATATTTATGTGCTTATTATTTTTAAAATTATGATTATATTTTAGACATTTTATACTTTTTTGAAACTTTATTCCTTTATAAAAAATGTGTAAAAGAATCAAATTATTTCATTTTAACCTCAAAGAATTATTTCTAGTCGAAAATTGTTCATATTTTGTGCTCTCGAAACATTTTTAACACCCCTGAGACCCTTAAAT